>JAJMFI010000057.1:14157-49521 GCA_030574595.1 Ruyongia chambardii
TAATTGATGAACTGCTTCTTAATACTGTTATTTTAACATAATAAGTAACATTTAAATTCTTACCAATATATGATTCATATCTCTTTTCTACATTTTGAAATTTAAATTTAAAAGTTTCACTATGGGTTAATTCACCAGCGCCAATTAAATCATGACTAAGACATAGAAAGTCTTCCTTAGTTCCATTGTTTATTTCCACGGATCCAAATAATTGTGCTTTTATACCAGTATGTTCGACCCTTTTACCATCCCTAGTTCTAACAGTAACAAACCCTTCAACAGTTTCACCATCTTGATAAAGTGGTAGTTTTTCTTTCTTTCCATCAGCTACATAATCATGATGCTTTCTTGTGTCTTCATCACTGAATCGTATCTCAAGATCCAATGGTGACTTGTAAAATAATGAACTCATTATTTTTGAAATCTGTTTATTTATAAGTAAGATGCAAAAAAAAAATTATTAACCTCAATAATTCTAACACCAACAATGAACAAATTCAAATTTTGATAGGCTCCAGAGTGTTGTGATATCAGTAGCTAAATAAACAAGAACGGTTAATACCTTATTGCTTTATTCAAATTAAACTTAAATGAATAGTATGATAATAATCCCTTACAATTCTGCAAACTGGGTGGATTTGTTTTTGGGAAATTTTAAGAATCTGAGACTCGGTTTATAGTGTTGAATTCCGACCTGATTGATAACCCACCACAAAATTAAAGATTAGCAAATACTTAAAACTTAGTAACTATTTACCACAAGGTATAAATTTTGCTATTAAAGATGAATGATGCCTTCCATAGTGTTCCCATAAGTGAAGATGAAGATGATATAGAGGATAAAAGTGAACCACATATACCTGATAGTCAAAAGAAAGATGATGATTTAATGAAGAATAGTCAAACAATGCTATCTCATCAACATGTAACTACTTCAAATAGTATCAGTAGTCGCCTAAACTCATTGGACAATAGTTACTCATCTAGATCACAATTTCAATCGCAATCACAATCACAATCGCATACCCTTACAGGATCAACTGATTCAATGAATGATCTAAATACACACGACCTACACACCAATAGTTTTACTGATTTGAATATGTCATTTTTGAATAACACAATAAACCTATCACAATCATATATCACAAGCAACATATTGAATAATACAACACAAGATCCTTTAAAATTCCTATCTTCCCAAG
Source organism: Ruyongia chambardii (assembly GCA_030574595.1). NCBI lineage: Eukaryota > Fungi > Ascomycota > Saccharomycetes > Phaffomycetales > Wickerhamomycetaceae > Ruyongia > Ruyongia chambardii. The sequence continues at coordinate 15,363 of JAJMFI010000057.1, forward strand.
AGCAAAATCTCAAGAGTCAGTTGGACATATTACTTGTAAAGCATTTGAAGTCTTCCCAAAACGGTTCCAAATCAACATCGCTGATACGATCCAAAATATCAACCGTATTAAAAAATATTCAACTTGTATATCAAGCGATTATAGAATTATATCAAGTTGAAATAAAGAGAAGACATACAATTCTAATATGCTTTGAAAAATGGCAAAATGATAAAGAATTGATTAGAAATCAAATTGAAGATTTTAGAAGTCCCGAAAATGAAGAAGGCCATAAATTGCAAACACTACAAACGGAATCAAAGTCAATCGATGATGAAATTTCTTCCATTGAGGCAAAATTAGTTCAATTAAGGAATAAAAAAAAAGTCCTACAGGTGGAAATTATGAGAACACATAGTATAATTGAGAGTAAATCTTCATCCTACTTAGAAACTTTAAAAGATATTGATAGTCTAGAGAAAGATGCTATTATGAAATTGAACCGTGATAGCTCAATATTTATCAATGATTCTTCATTCGGGAAAATTAATAATAAATCAAACCATATGTTGTCAAATATTTTCAACCTAAATCAAGATACTTCACAATTTTTCAAAGTAGAACCAGTTATTGAATTTTTGGAAAGACAAGTTGAGTCATATCAGGATACATTTAAAAAGATCAATACACAAGCAAGAGAACTACAAGGTTATATAGTTGTATGGGATGAGGCATCTGATATTTTGAAGGATCTTGAGCTTAAATTGAACCATATAATGATGGATGATTCACTAAAGATGGAACAAAAAAAGAATAACATAGAACACTTACTATACCAGACGCAAGATACTATTTTGATTAGATATAAAGCTTTAAAACCAGAAAAGTCATCATATTTAGCCAAATTGTTACAGATAGAATTCAATATGTTAAACACAGCACTAGGTATGGTATCTGAGAACAAAGCCAATATCAGAAAACTTGATATTTCAGATCCAATCACTTCTCCACCTCAATTGAATAAAATAATGATATCAACAGACCATCTATCATCATCACCACCTACCACAACTTTTGTGACTGCCCCTTCTTCCACCTTCAGCTCAAATTCCAAGCCCAACATAAGTAATCAATTGAAAAATCTCAGTATAAGTAATAACCACACGAATGCGAATAGTAGTATTGCAAATTCAAGTTCCTCTAAAATCAGAAAAAGTGATTAATCTGTTTTATTGATTGTGGTTCAATTCATACTTATTTGTATCAATATATTTGAATGACTATTTCTTTCTTCAGCTTTTACTATATCGCACAATGAAGTTATTGTCCACAATCAGTTATATAAATTATATTTACTAATTACTTTGAATCATTATTGAATAGGGAAGTTTATTTTACTCACTTAAAGATATCATTACGTACTTTTCATGTGTTTAGATTGTATATTTATATCAGGGGAATATATATGAATGATGAATAAGTGAAATTGAAATGGAATGCAATCAAACTCAATCCTCTATAATTCCATTTTATCATTTTTTCGGGTAAGTTCTTTTCTTATTCGATATAAAGATATTAGGAGTATTGGATCGCTTTCTTGGACCAGTTGGCGGTTTTGGAGGTAAGGTGTTTGAGGATGTGGGTTTTGGTAATGAATTGTAAACAGGAATATCTGCTTGTCCATTAGAAGCATCATTGCTGTTTTGGGCAGTGTTCTTTGCCCAATCGTTATTAACATATCCGTTTTGAACGTTGTTGTAGCTGATACTATAATTAGGAGTAGAGATATGATCATGATCATTGTAACCATACTGATGCTTGTCCCTTTGTCGATTTTTTCTGTTGATATATCCCACATCCCCCTGTTTGAAGTCATTATTAGGGTATTTACTAAATTCATTCCTATTATATTCTCTGGAATAGTTCGAGCTACTTTTTTTGTAAACGTCTATATCAGTATATAGATTATTATTATTACCAGTATAGTTATTACCATAATCATTTTTATTGTTGTTGTTGTTGTTGTTATTGGCAGGGGACAGAATTTCAGAAGATGTTGGCTCAGGTAATATTGATCGTAGATGATTTGATGTAGACATTGATGAATCTTGAAGGGGAGCTGTTTCTTGCTTTTTGCGATAATCTGCAAAACTCATTTTCTTAGGGCCTTTTGGACCTTTTGCTTGAAGATTACGCATACCATCATTGGTTAATAAGGTCTTTGATACTTGCGGTAACGTGCCACTTGATGTTGGTATCAAATTGCTAATCCCTTTGATCGCACCTTTATTAATATCAATAGCCTCATCAGGATTGAATATAGGGGTTAGTCTGTTGCCTTTTCCTTTAATGACTGATGTGCGTTCATTTGCATATTTACCGTCCTTTTCAGCTTTAGATGATAGTGATGATGACTCTAAAGAAGGAACTGATGATTTGTCGGACCTAACAAGACTAAACCCTCTTCTAACAACTGTGAACATATCACGACTCTGAGAATCTTCTAGTAAATCATTCCATAACTCATTATTTCTCAACAAATTATAATTACCTAGAATCCATAAAGAACATTTGGCTCTTGTCAATGCGACATTCATACGACGAAAATCTTTCAAAAACCCAACATTGGTCTTTTGCTTATCCGCACGAACACATGACATGATAATAATCTCCTTTTCTTGACCTTGAAAGCCATCAATTGTATTGAAAGTGATATCACTTAAAACAGATCTTCCATACCTTTTCATGAACGTCTGTTGTAATAATCTTGATTGCTCTTTGTAAGGTGTGATAATACCTATTTTATTTTTGAAGTCTATCTTGGGGTAATTATTATAAAGTTCATCCAATAGTTCAGAGGCAATATCAACTTCATATTGATTTGTAAATGACATTGACTTTGAGTTCTGTGATTGTTCACCTTCAACGACATCGAAGAACGTGTATGGCTGTAAATTTGGATTGTCATGCCAGTCACGTTTGGTAAGTTTATCCATATCCGGTCCATCCTTAAGTTCACCATGATAAAATTTGTTAGAAGGAAATTTACTTATTGCTGGATGCATACGATACTGAACATTTAGTAGTAGCGGTTTGGTGTGCATTGCCATTCTGACAAACAAACTTTGATCATAATTTGAGTCAGCAGCAACAGACGATAAAACAGTGGGTGGCAATTGATTTGGATCACCCACCATTATACAGCGCTTACATCCATATCTCAAGGGAATTATAGCTGAGAGTTCAGTGCATTGGCATGCTTCATCAATGATAACAGAATCAAACTGAATACACATATTGGCGACCATATCATGTGCAGATCTGGATAATGTTGAGCAAATAATATCTGCTTCATTCAAGATTTTAGCCTGGGCCTCTCTCCTATTGACTTCCAAGCTTCTGTATTCTGATACTTGCCTCTGTCGTTCATCATCTAATTGCTTCTTTATCGCGTTAGCTTTTTTTATCAAGTCACGTTTTGCAATTCTTTCTTCGGAATCATCAGCTTTTAGAGCTAGTTTTTTATCACAGTTGATAATCTGGGTTTTAACTTCAGCAAGTTCTGCTAGTAATGTGGACAATGAACTCTCAATGTTAGTCTTTCCAATCATTTTATCTACTAATTCATCAAGAGTAAGATCTTTGACAGTATCATTAGCTTCAGTACGCCCTAATCTAACCACTTTAGGAATAAATTTATTACCATTCATACCAGTCACACCATCTTTGAGACGTAAAACCAACTCATCAACTGCAGCATTACTCGGTGCACAAACAAGCAATTTCTTGTCAGAATTCACCTTCCTGGTATCTCCTGGAACTCTAATCACTTCAGAATTTTGAAAACTTGACAACATATAACCAACAATACCTAGAATAGTTTTAGTTTTTCCTGTACCAGGTGGACCTTGAATTAAAGAGAAACCTGTAGATTTTAAAGAATAACCAATAGCTTTTCCTTGAGATTCATTTACCTTATAAATCTCAACGACCTTTTTAAGCTCTGCTTCTGTTAGTCTAGGCATCTCAGGCGGTTTTGCTAGTAGGATTTGATCAGCAAGATCATAATATCGTAGAGCATGTAGGGCACAATATTCTCTCTCCATAGTAGTCATCTGAACAACTCTCATCATTACTATTGGCATATTTGGGTTCAAAAACGAGTTAGCTTGACTGTTCGAACGACTGATGCGAAGGGTAATATCAACATTACCTCTGGTGACTGACTTGATTTCAGTAATTTTAGCAAACCAACATGTCTTCGAATTTTTCAAATCTGCAGCTTTGGCTTCTTTAATGTTTCCTGGATAATATGCCAAAACAACTAGATCAGAGTCATTGATATTATAATCATTCATGGTCTGTTTCGAAATACTTATATAAATTTCATAAAATTTATCAAGTGTATTCTTGGAACCAATGCTTATCTCTAGCGGCTTATCGGCTTCCTTTGTTTTAGCACTAATAATTGATTGCCAGCATTCAAGTAGTAGCAGAGGTTCATAAACAGCGACATATTGTTCATGGGTCTGGAATTCTTCTTGAATTATAGGATAATTCTTATTTTCCGGATCAGGGAAATTCTCATTATTAGTATAATCCCAATTTAAAATTTTTTCATATAAAGGATTGATGTTAACATTAAGACGCCTTTTACTTTTCTCTTCTTCTCTCTTTCTTTTTATTTCAGCCTTTCTCTTACTCAGTATATTATCCTTCTCATTTTCAAGTACAGTGATACCGTTCTTCATTGGTTTCGGTAGATTGAATAGCGAATGGGCATCTTGTTCCTCGTCATCTGTGTCATCTTGTTCCTGTTTGGAAACTGAACTTTTTTTATTAAATCCAGATGGTTGGGCAGGATGGATACTTCTATTTTTCATGATTTGAATTCTAGCCTTCTCTAAAGCACTCATTGGGGTTACTTTTTTAGACAAGACAGGGCGTTTGGATAAACTAGAAAAGTTGTCTAATTTTGATAATCTAGACGGTTGCAATGCTTCTGTAGCTAATTGTGAGTTATCAGACTTAGATTTGGAAAGTAAACTACGGATAGATGGTGGTGATCGTGACTTTGATTTTGGAATCATTTTTGCTGATGAAGAAGAAGGGTCATCAATGATATGAATGTCATCATCTTCACCTTCTTCCTTTTCTGAAACATCGACAATTTGAATAACTTTCTCCTTTCTATGTTCCCTGGCTGATTGAACAATCTTGTCAACTTCTTCTTGATCAATTTCTCTCACCATTGATATGATTTCTTCTCTTTGTTCTCCTGATAGTTTGTTATTATAACCTTTAGCGCGAGCACCATATTTTGCAATCAACAGAATAATTGTATTATTGAGCTTAAAGTCGATATTATTAGAAAGCTGAAGTGTTTTCTTGATTAACTTCAAACAAGATGTCAATAGTGTAGCATCACTCAATCTAAGCCATACCAACATATGTGAAAAGGAACCTAAGATTGTTTGAAAAGTCAAATGAGAATTCTTAATTTCTCTTGCATCATTAAACCTATAGAATAGATCAATTAAAGAATGTGATAGATCCAAAGTGTCTCTAGTGAATTCAATCAAATCAGTATAAGTGTTAGACCATTTTACTGTTTCAATATAAATCATATTTAAAAATTTCCAACAACTATCCCAAAAATTTAATAGTAGTAGTTTGGTTTCATTTCCAAAGGCTTTACTATTCTGGAATAAACCGGTATTGGGATTTTCAAATGCATGAATAACATCTGTTAACACACGAATAGCCCTAGGAGACGGTTCAAAATATTTAGTGAAAGTCAAGTTATTTAAATTATCGCTGATGGCTTCAAGAGCGGCATCCATATTATTTTTGATCAAAGAGTGAACACCTTCTAATCTACCTGAGGCATCAAATGTTTCATATAAAATATCAACAGCAGCTTGATATAGTTCATCGTTGGAAGAGAAAACACACGACCAATATCCGATCAAACTTTTTGAGTTGGATAAAATTTCTTTAGTTTCTATTATAGGAATATCACTAAATTTTATGAAGAATGATTTTACTTCATTTAAAAATAAAGATACATCCTGCTGATTTGAGCCTGCAAATGGAACAATTCCAGATATATTCCCAAATGAACTAATTATTTTATATGCTAATTCCAAATGAATAGAAAAATTACATTTCATCAAAAGTTCAATTAGGCTCGTTGTTATCTTTAGCAGTACTGGTTTACGCTGGTTATGGATTTCATAAGTAGTTTGAGCTAAATTAAGAATATCAAACTTCAAAGCTTTACAGAGAACATTGATAGACGCACGAGCAACATCAGAATTTTTTCCTTTCTCATACTCAGGATAAAAAATAGCTTTTCCAACTGCATAATCCATAAATCTAGTTAGCTTTCTATCAATGGCGTTCCTTGTGTCAGCTCTTAATAGGTGCTCACTGACGAATTGAGAGGAATATAGATCAACATGAATATTTAAGGCACCAGATAGCAGCATACAAGAATGAATAAACATTTTAGCTTTATTATATAAAGGAATGGATGGTTCCTTCTCGACAAATTGTATGAGATTTAGTGAGATCTTATTTGAAGCATTATATTGAGATGCCGTCTCCAGTGATTCGACTAATGGATTGACCCAATTTAAAAAATCTGCTAGACTCGGTGGCGGATCCAGTTCACCATTAGATGGTTCGAAGTCTTTAACATTCGTTAGCCAAATGCAATAGATTGGCGACATGATGGAATCAATGCAATTATGGAATGTATATGGAGCTATTTGACGCCAAAATTCACTCCCGATAGTTTTCAAAAACAATCTCAAGCATCTCAATAAATATGGTAGTAACTGTTCAGTTCCTTTCATGAGTTGTTGTTGAAGTAAGCTGAAAATACTTTGAACGTGAAAATCTCTCACTGCGGCAATTTCATTTATGGTAATAGGTTTGGCTAACTTAGTGATCAATGCAGTTTTATCAAATAGTTTCCAAATGTAATACATGCTTTTGAAAAATTGTGTTGTCTTTTCAAGTGAATATTGCGATTGGTCTTGAATATTAACATATTGGTAAACAACTTCTTCGGTTATATCAGGTCTCACTTGGACAGAGCCTAACGTTGTACAAGAATGACTAATGATAGAAAGCATTTTCAAGGACCACTTTCTGAATTTTGGGGTTTTATATAGTAGTAAATAGATGTAACCAGCAACCAAAGATGTACAATTTTGAGTAAACTCATGTTCCTTCTCTAGTAATATGCTTAAAGATTCGTCAAACAGTATTCTCAGATTGTCATTAGATCGTAGTAAAGAAGGAGCAGATAAACATTCAGCACAGCTATATATCATCTCTTGAGGAATTTCAGCATTTTGATCTATGGTGTGTGAATCATCTAAAAACTTATTATATTGATTCAATGACTCTTGCATCCTTATACACAAACGGGAAGATTCCCATTTAAATATAGAGAGCATGAAGTCATCAACATTATCAGCATTGATATTTCTTACTGTAATAAAGATCTCACGTAATTCAGCACGACTTCTGTGGAACATTGAAACACAATTCAAACAATTATTTAATGATGAATCCAATAGATCTTTCAACCAATCTAAAGCCGGGTTTTCACCAAATGAGAATAAAATTAGGGCATGAGTACTTGCATTGATCATTGTCTTATCACAAAACATATGCCTTGTCGCGGATCTCTTACTAATATAGTCCACTGACTTCTGTAGTGTGATTTGCTGTAAATGATCATCAGTTACTTGTAGGTTGGCTTTTTTTATCAATTCTAATAAGACTTGTAGCTCTGGTTCCTGGATTTGATTTTCAGATGCAAAGGAGCTGGGTATTAATTCAGACATCTTATAAACTATGAAGCTCGTATTCTTTTATTTAATTTCTTACAAGAATTCTGTGATTACTCTATATTCTGATCTTCTGTGATGAATTTTGATTGTTGAATGGTTAACGCTGATTGCTGAACGTAGAATATTGAATGTTCGATGTGAGTTTCAAACGTTGAGTAACGACCAAAAGAAGATGATCGCCTAAGAAAAAGAAATAGAGGATGAACCACTAATAAAATTTATATAGTACAAAATTAGTAACGGTACTATATACAAAAGCAGGCCTATAGCTTGAAGTATCCTGCCTTGTCAATTTCAGCAGGATAAATTAATTATGAATTTGAGTTACAAACAAACTTAAAACCAAATCACTACTAGTACACGCCAAAAATTCTTTTTCTTAAATCAACTTCCATTTTCACGTGATATCTGTCATTTTCTCATCTTTCACGGGTTTTCTGGATTTGAATTTAAATTGTCGATTTTCGAATACAATTTTTGGGTTAAATACAGAATGTGAATTGATGATAATAGAGAGTCTACAACTTTATAGTTTTATTAAAACATTCAATTTCTATTAGAATAAGTTTTCATTCGTTCAAATATATATATATATATACATATATCAATATGAGGTATGTTGACTTGGACAAACTTAGGGGCTGTGGAGTATTGATTAATTTCATTGTGGTTCGTCACTCGCTATTTGTTGACAGATAGACATTATATATTCAATTTTACTAACTTCTTCAAATTTACAACTTAACATAGTGGAAGATTCGTGAGAGCATCAAAATATCGTCACGTTTTTGGACAACCAGCTAAGAAAGAGCTTTGTTATGACAATTTGAAAATCAGCACCAATGCTTGGGATTCTAATATGATCAAAGTAAGTCTCTAATCATTACTATAATATATTGTGTGATCAACCAAAGAACTAACCAGATTTATCAACATATAACTAGGCCAATGGTAAATACATTTCTGTCAATTGGAATGCCTCAGGTGGTGGAGCATTTGCCGTTATTCCAGTTAGCGAAGTAGGTAAATCCCCTGACAAGGTGCCATTATTTAGAGGACACACAGCAACCGTTTTGGATACTGATTTTAACCCTTTCAATGATAATATCATCATTTCAGGCTCAGATGATGCTAGAGTTGGTATCTGGAGAGTTCCTGATGATTACTCGTTCCATAACTACTTTGATGAATCTGGGGAAGCCAAAAATATTGCACCAGTTGCACTATACACTGGACATAAAAGAAAAGTTGGCCATGTTCAATTCCATCCTGTTGCTGAAAATGTTGCTGCCTCGTCATCATTAGATTATACTGTTAAGTTATGGGATGTTGAAAATGGGAAGGATAACATTACTTTGCAACATAAAGATTTAGTTACTTCATTCGCTTTTAACTATAATGGTAACCTGTTGGCTACTACTTCTCGTGATCGTAAATTGCGTGTTTGGGATATTAGATCAGGTGACATTATCAGTGAAGGTGCAGGTCATTCGGGTGCTAAGGCCTCAAGGGTTATTTGGTTAGGAAACAGTGATAGAATTGGTACTACTGGTTTCTCTCGTTTGTCAGATCGTCAGTTGGCTGTCTGGGATTCTGGTAATATTGGAAATGGACCAATTGGTGACTTCTATACTATCGATTCATCAGCCGGTATCATGATCCCATTCTACGATGATTCCACCAAGATATTATATGTTGGAGGTAAGGGTGATGGTAATATTCGTTATTTCGAATTTCAAGATGATGAACTATTTCCATTATCTGAATTTCAATCAATTGATCCGCAAAGAGGGTTAGCGGTAGCTCCAAAAAGAACAGTCAACGTCACTGAAAATGAAATTTTGAAAGCTTACAAGACCGTGAATGATTCCATCATTGAGCCGATATCATTCATTGTTCCAAGAAAGTCAGAAGTCTTTCAAGATGATATCTACCCAGATGCTCCATCCAACAAAGCCGCTCTATCTTCTGATGAATGGTTCGCTGGTAAAAGTGTCGATGGACCAATGTTGTTCTCTCTAGAATCACTTTATGATGGTTCTGAACCTACATTCCATATCAGCGCTCCCCCAACCACATCTTCTTCAAGTAAATCAAATTTTACTGCCACAGAAAAAGAGCATAAAGAACCAAAGAAAGAGGAAGCTAAAAAGGAGGAAGCCAAGAAAGAAGAACTTAAAAGGGATGAGTTAGATAAAAGCTCTACTGAACGTGTATCTGCATCTCAATCCTCATCATACAGTGCACCAAAAACTTCATTAGATGACTTAAAAGAGCAAAAGGAAGTGAACACTCTGTTGAGCAAGGCCGCTGCATTGGATGAAGCTAATGGAAGTGATGTAACTGAAACAAACACTGATTCAGCTTGGGATGATGAAGTCGAAACACAAAAGAAGATAAGTTCTCCAGTTGAACCATTGGAAAATGTGAAATCAAAAATAACCAAAGAAGAGCCAAAATCCGCCAAGCTCGAAGATTCAAAAATTGTAGAACCAAATAAGTCAACCAAGAATGAAAAGAAAGACCAATTAGAACAAAAAGGAAAAGTCATTGTACCAGAGCCATCTATAGTTGTCTCACCAGTGGAGCCTGAAACGATTACTATAGCTGCTTCTGCTGTTACCTCTACTGCCAAGCCATTAACTTTAAAAGGCTCAATCAATTATTTAGTTACTGTTGTTCAAAATCTTGATAGTCTTGTTACCAAGTTGGATAAGGCTAACTTAGATAAAGATGATAGAATCAGAGCTTTAGAGACCAAACTGCAAGAATTAATCGATAAGAAATAGATATCTTGCTTTTGTTTTGAGTTTAAATATTTTAATTGTTTATGGACGTATCACCTATCAAAAGAAGATTATGAAATAGGTATGAATTATTGTAACTTCGTTGTTTAATCGAAAATCATGGCAGTTAATTTTTGTATTATTATTAATTAATAGATATATATACTATGGCTTTTATGATCGATAAATGTTTAATAACAATAATACTTTATAAGAGTTCCGTATTTTTTTATGGCTTTAAGAAAAAATCAAAAATCTTCCCCGCCAGGAGTCGAACCTGGAATCTTCTGGTATCAGAAGTAACTACTTAAATCGTAGCCAGACGCCGTGACCATTGGGCCACGAGGAACAGATAATGTTAAGAAATTAATCATTGACTTTCATAATCTCATATTTTAAAACCACGATGTCTTTAAACTATGCCTATCTGCTCATCAATGGTGGTATTACATCTTATTATACAGAGGATTGACTTCGTTTAGAAGTCAGTCTCATTTCAATAGCTGTCTTTTTGATCAATATTCGTGGGTTTATCCCTATTTTCTTTTATGCTTGTCTTTTTAGGGGGTAAAAATTATATGTTATTTTAGTGGTTTACCAGTGGTTCTAAAATAAATAAAATTTCATATCATGTGTCATGTGTATTTCTTAATGTCCTAGTGGGATACTCAGTTAGTATTATACAAAATCATTAACTTTCACCCTTTATATAATGGGTTCAAATTAGCCATTTTTCACAGAAAGGAAAAACTTATTCCAATTCCGGTTCAATTCCGACTCTCGTTTTTCTCTGATTATTACATAATGATCTAAGGGCAATGATAAATGCGTACTATATATGGTTTAAAGGTTACTTGTTCCAATGTTTATCAAGTTCAAATATAATTAAATATTTTTTGTTTTAGTTGGCTTCTTTTTGGCTTATTTTGATTTTATCTAATCATTAGTTTGGTGTTTTAAGGTATGAATATGATTCATCTGAAGCTCGAAATCGTTCTACGGAACCTCTATCGAGTGTCTCAGACCTTCCTTGGGAATCATTTCATGAACATTGATACTTAAACTACCATTAGACAATCTCAAAATACCTCTTAAGGTTTCATCTCAAACTCTCTACTCTATAATCTTTCAATATCCTAATATTACTTTAGATAACTTTAATTATAAATATACAATATATAAACTATTAATATATATATATATATATTTATCAATTATTCAGTAATTACATTATACCAATTTTGAAAGTATAGATATTCCTGCACTAAATCAAATTCATTTAATCTTCTGGATTAGATTCCAGTATTTTACTGCCATGAATAATTTTAGTTAAGTGTATATTGTAGAGGGAATAGACATCCGCATTTATATGCTTAAAAAAAAAAAAAAGCTCAAAGAAAACGATGGAAGATGATTTGGTTCTATTTAAGTTCTCCCTGTAACAATTACTAACAATTACTAACAATTTATATTATCGATCATCCCTTATCATCTACACATATAAATATGTCCAATAAAGAAGTTGCATTGCAAATAATTGACTTTTTAAAAACTTCAGCTGATAAGAAGGAAATCAATGAAGATTTTTTAGACTCAATTGATGTCGCTATCGATTGTGTTGCTGACGCCTTTGAAGTTAACAAAGAGGAAGCTGACATTATCAAAGGATCTTTCAAAAACAAGGGTCTTAGAGAAATTTTAGAGGAGTTCAAATCAGATGTTGTTATGACTGATTCCACTGATGTACCAGTACATGTTGACGAACCAGAGTTAGACCTTGAAACGAAACAGAAGGCTGAAGCTTTGAAATTACAAGGTAATAAAGCCATGGCTGCTAAAGACTTTGACTCCGCTATCGACAGATATTCAGATGCTATTGCACTTGATCCAAAGAATGCAGTATACTTTTCAAATAGAGCTGCTGCTTATTCATCCGCAAGAAAGCATGAAGAAGCTGTTGAGGATGCTAAAGCTGCTATCAGTATTGATCCAAGTTACCCAAAAGCATATTCTAGATTAGGATTGGCTAGCTATGCCCTTAACAAACCAAAGGATGCATTGGAAGCTTATAAGAAAGGTCTAGAAGCTGAAGGTGATAATGCATCTGAAGCCATGAAGAAGGGATATGAAACTGCTAAGAAGAGAGTTGAAGAACAATTGAATGTTAGTGCTCCTGAAATCAATGCTAGGGGTACTGAGTCAAGTGGTACTGCTGCTGCTGCTACTGGTTTTCCAGACTTGGGTGGATTAGGTTCTATGTTAGGTGGTGGTGCTGGTGGTCTAGGCGACATCTTAAATAACCCACAAATGATGCAATACGCTCAACAAATGATGCAGAATCCAGAGATGATGAACAATTTAATGAGTAACCCAGCAATTAGACAAATGGCTTCGAGCTTTGGTATATCTGGTTCTTCTGGTACAAATACGGATGGGGCTTCTTCTGAAGGTTCACAAGGTACTCCAGCTGCTGGTGCTCCAGACTTATCCAGTCTACTAAACAATCCAGCTATTCAAAATTTGGCGAACAGTTTCTTAGGTGGTCTAAACAACAACAATGCTAATAATCAACAATAAGCAAATAAGGAGATTGATATATGCTTGATCTTATATGTCTCATTTGTATTCTATGTATTGTTAATGCTTCTATATAATATTTTTCATAAATCTTCATAATTAATTTTAATTAAATCATCATAATGTTTTTTTAAAATGGTATTCTTGTATTTCAAATCTCTAATTTTGTTCAGTGTATAATTTTTTAGAGCAAGTTTCAAAAATTGCGATTTAAATCCCATGAAATTGCTCATTTCAAGTGCGATTGTTTCATGTTCTTTCTTGATTCGCTTATTTAGTTCTCTGATTTGACCCATTAAATCCTCGTATGAAGATATTAACTTTTGCTCATAGACTCTTCTCTTAGATTCTATAAAACTAGACAAAAATGATGGTTGCTGTTTTTTATTGACAACATTTGATGAAACAAATCCAGTGACATTACTCAATCTTTCATATGCCTCTTCATTGATACCATCAAATCCCGTAACAATCAGTTCATCTAACTTATCAGCTCCAGGAACAGCTTTCTGTCTCTTTATCTCAGAAGCTTTAAATTTGATATAGTTGTTATTCAGCTCAATCAGATCACCATACAATTTCCACCACTGATATATACGTTCACTGATGAGTCTATTGACCTTTCTAATCATTTCATCAGCAGATAAAGATAAGAATAGTATCATCATACAAAGATTTTCTTCGGTGGTGTATTCTTTGTTTGAATCAGAAAATATTCTTCGTAGAAACTCTAGCTCTTCTGAAGCGTTAAATTGGCCATATATCAACAGCTCATATGCATCCTTTACTTCTTTTTCTTTGATTGATTCAAAGACAACAACTTTTAGCATCTTATCATATCTTAGCTTTAGTCTCGTAATTTCCCTAGTAGAGAACTTTAAGAAAAAGCTTATCTCAGATAATTCCTCTGGTTGTAAAGTGATGTCATCCTTTTCAGGCACAGATTCAAGTCTCTTTGTTATTGCACTACCATTTACTTCTTCAACAGTAGCATCTTCGAATAGTTCTGTTTGTAAGAATTTCCAAATTAATGAATCATCAAATGTTGATTTGTTCATCAAAATGGCATTAAAAAACACGTTTAATAGATCAATTGCTTTGTTCAACTTAAGTTTACTGAAATTTGGGATATTTAGAATTATTTCAAAACTATTCAATAAATAACCAAATGGTAGGAATGAACTGGGATATTCTAATCTGAGGTATCTTATCAAGCATTTAAAATCAGCAAACTGATGTGCTGATGTATAAATCTCTCCGTTTACCTTACCCTTAACGATTAATTTCCATTTTATATCGTCCAACCTAACTCTGATGACACCAATTTGTTTTTCATCCAATTCAGGAACCACTTGGTTCAAGTACTTCTGATCGATTAATTTTGAAACAGTTTCATTTTTAGACTGATCTAAGCATGTAAAAAAGTTTTTATCGTGCTTACTGATGATTAATCTCTCGTCCTTGATAATATTCTCGATGTTTTCAATTCTATTATATTTGGTATAAATCATCAAAGGAGTATATGTCTTTCGATTAAGCTCATTAACATTTAGCCTATCATATTTTAGTAGATGCTCAATATTCGAATTGAGAATATGAAGCAGTGTATTACCCTTGGAATCGATATGATCCTCATAGTCAAACGTTGTATTATTTCTTTCATACCAAGTGTCAACAGTAGCAAAAACGGTGGTCAGTAAATCATTATAGCCAGTGGTGTCATAGCTTCTACATATAGCAAACAAGGGGGTTTGTCCATTCAAATCCTTTGAGACCCAGTTAATGAACGGTCCTATTTTTGTAATCAGTTCTTTATAATGGAATAAGTAGTGACCGATAGTTCTTTGATGGTTATCTTTCTTATTCAAGTACTCAACAACTTCATTTATAGTACATGAGTTAAGTATTATATCAATAATATCGTCAACGACCTCAAAATTCTCTAGAGTCAGAGCTAAATTTAAAAGTGTTGTATCATTTATAGTAGTGTCATATAAAATGTCTTCAACTGTAAAAATATTTTCGTAACTTATTAGCAATTTCCATGTTTCGTAGTTGTCATCAGTCTGTAAGGTCTGATATAGAATAGATTCTCCAGATACTGATCTACTTTTAATTGAAGATTCTGGTTCACTGTTATAATCATCACAAATAGATTTTAATTCAACAAGTTCTTCCTCCTCAATTAACATGGTCAACCTCTCATTTTCAGATGATAATCTTTTCAAACTAGCCATACTCTCCTCATCCTTTAGATAATATATAACACCCTCAATAGTTGATAATGAATAGGCAATAATACCAAGATCTAAGTTTTCCTCGTATGAAAAATTTTGGACGTAAATCAAATGGCTCTCGAGATCTGGAACTGCAGAATGTACCACTACCAATAAGAGTAGCGCAACTAATGTGTCAGCATCAATGGTTATCTTTTCAAAGGAAGATAAAATATTTATAGTCTTCAAAAGTATTTTAATCTTCTGTAATGAGTTATTAGTTAATGATAATTGTTTGAACTCAGCAATAGCCTTGTTGATTTTTTTTTCAGTAATTGATTGTAATTTCAAATCGAATCTGAATGCCTTTGGTAAAGATACTTGATTAATACTCAGATATTTCAGTTCCTCATATTTATCATTAAATGAATTTTCAGTGAAAGAGCAAATCTTAATCCATATCTTATCATACAAATTCCACTCAACATAATTATATATAGACTCTTCAAGGTCAATGTGAGGTTCATGTTCGTAAATTGATTCTACCAAATTTGGATGCAGAGTTGTAAAAATTTCAGAAGATAACTTCATTGTGTTTTTGAATGCATCCATTAAATCACTTATATTTGTTGCATCTTTAACGTTAAATCCTTTGAAAAGTTGTTGGTACTCATCTCCAACACTTTTAGAAATCAATGGAAATCTCCTGATAGTTTGCTCAAATTTAACTGGTTCGTGATGTTCAATGTCCTCCAATGTAACATCTTCCAGCAAAGTTTGTTTATTTCTAATTGTACTAGGTGTGCTTTCCTTATCGGTTGTTTCCATTTGCTGGGATAGTGATTTAGATGAACCATTTGTACCTTTTTCTACAGTTTTTGGCTTAATTGGATCTATTATTGAATTATTACTGTTTTCAATAAATGTATTATCTTCAATTGGCTCCTTTTCATCTCCGTTTATAGAAACCATTTTATCAATCTTGGCCTTGCTGTTTATCAATAGGTCAATTAGGTTTATCTTTCTGGGTGTTCCAAATAGAGGAATATCAATATACATCAACATGAACTTGGAACCCTTATCAAAGTAATCATTAAAATTATTGAAGTAATCGGTCTTTATTATCAGAGATTTGTATGATTTCTTGAAACCTTTACCTGCATACAAGATTTCTTTCTTTATTAAAACTTCCTTATTGTTATACGTGGTAAACAATTTGGCGTTCCTTAATTCTTTAGTGAATATGATGTGGCTGGCAATAAATTCACCATTATAACATAACTCTTTATACGATGTGCCAGTTTCCTTATCATAATAGTTTAGTAATACATTTAGTGACGGTACGAGTATGATAGTTGAGTCTTGATACTCTGGATTGGAGAGCTTAGCGTATATCTCACGCAACTGTGATCGATCAGGTTCAGGGTTATTAAATATTGAATTCAGCAGGGGATTGAGTAATAAGGGTAGATGTCTAGCCATTGTTATAGCACTTGTTATCGGATGAGACGATGCGTATGTGTTTATATAGCGATCTACCTCTACCGCCTTGCAATTATAATCGTTGGTATCTTCAAAGTTGATCACCTTAATATTAAAGTGTGTGTAAATTTGGACAAAATTACAATACACCGGAATTAGAATTATTGGGTCGGAATTCAAAAGCATTCATGAAAATATTTTGGTAAATAGAGGTAGTAGGTGATGATGAGATTGAAGACTTTACCGAAAACTTTATATATAGAAAGCATAGACAGTTGTAGAAATGGCTAGGGGCAAAAATAAAACTAGTGATTTTGAATCTAGGTCTTCCAAACCTAAAACACATAGCGGTAAAAACGCTAGAAGACAGGAAAGCAAACATTCTGGTCCTCCAGGTGAAAAGAAGTTTCATACAAAATTAGCTATGTGGGATTTTGACCATTGTGACCCAAAGCGTTGTAGTGGTAAGAAGTTGGAGAGATTAGGCTTAATCAAGAGTCTGAGAGTTGGTCAAAAATTCCAGGGTGTTGTGGTTTCTCCAAATGGTAAAGGTGTCGTATGCCCAAATGACTTAGAAATAGTGGAGCAGAATGGTGCTGCTGTTGTTGAATGTTCATGGGCCAGATTAGATGAGGTTCCATTCAACAAAATAGGCGGTAAAAATGAAAGACTACTTCCATATCTAGTCGCAGCTAACCAAGTTAACTACGGTAGACCTTGGAAACTAAATTGTGTGGAAGCATTAGCAGCATGTTTTGCTATTGTTGGTCATTCTGATTGGGCTGCCGAATTATTAGATAATTTTTCTTGGGGTCCAGCTTTTTTAGATATTAACAAAGAAGTCATAGAGTTATATCAACAATGTACTGATTCTGAATCAGTTAAAATAGCTGAAACAGAATGGCTGAACAAACTAGAAGAAGAAGTAAGACAAAGGAAAGAACATAAAGAAGATGAAGATCTATGGTCAATGGGCAATATGAACCATAGCTACCACAATGTTGCAGAATCAGACTCTGATGACGATGAAGAGACATGCGATAACGAGTCAGCCCATGTGATAGTACGAAAAAAAGACATTTTTGGTAACGATATAGAAGATGATGATGAAAAAACAGATAGCGATAGCAGTGATCATGCAGACGAAGAGTAAAAGCCTGAATTAGATTCTCTAGGGTATTTGAAAATACTTTATATTAAGAATGATAGAATTTAAAAATCATATTTAATAAACGGTCATATAATATGATACAGCTTACTTTGAATAATTCAAGTGTTTCATTATAAAGCTTTTTATATGTACCAGTATGTAGTAGTAGTAGTAGTAGCAGTAATAGTAGCAGTAGTAATAGTGTCTTCACCGGTTCTTGAAATTCATTCCGGAAATAAAAGCAATCGAGCACTATTAGTAAAAAGCAGAACCCTTCAGTTACAATTAATAGTAATTCATATCTTTGGAATTGACTATGGCTTCAGGTAACGTTCCATCTGATGTAAAGAACGAATTCCAAGATAAACAGTTTCAATTGCAGTCAATACTTCCAGGCATAGAGCTACATGGATCATCAACACAACAACATCAAAACCAACATAATAAACTAGAAGATGGCGTATACAATCAGCAATCCATACTTTCAAATGTACCAAAGAATAAGTTTGAAGAAGCATTTGATAAGGAATTTCCTGAGCCTGAGAATTTTGGAGGAGTGCTGCCCAACTTCTATTATCTATGTACAAATTTGCTTGTAAAACTCAATCAGAAGAACATTGGCGGTGAAGGTCTAGATACCTCTGTTAAGCTACAGCAAGCCAGTAATTTTTTCAAAGAATGGAGAGGTTGTATTGGTCCCAATATTTATCCAGCTCTTAGATTGTTATTTCCCAATAGGTATCAAGATAAACAGAGATCTTATGGTTTGAAAGAAGATACATTGGGGAAATACGTTATCGAGATTTTAAATTTGAAAGATCCAATTATAATATCTGAGATTAATAATTGGAAGCGAAGTAGCGATAACAAAAATATTTCAAAGTCTGCTGTTTTAATGCATGCTATAAACCAAAGACAAGAGTCCAAAGGGAACACTCTCACAATAACAGAAGTTAATGAACTTTTGGATTCTCTTGCTGATTTGGATTCTAAAAAGTCAGATAAAATTAAGATTGTCAAATATTTCATGGACAATTGTAATAATTTAGAGTTAGAATATATATTTGATATCATTTTGAAGAATCCTGTTATGCCAGCGTATATTCAACCAAAGGTTCTCAATGAATGGCATCCTGATGCTACAAAATACCTGAAAGCTGATACATCCTTGAAACATATGGTCGCAACCCTTCATAGTAAAGATATAAAATTGAATTCACTTCAATTGTCAATCCAAGTTGGTAGAAAGTTTATTCCAATGTCAAGTACGAGGCCTGGTGATAACAAAACCTATGAAAGTATAGTTAAAGATTTAAAAGATGATATTTTCATTGAACAAAAATTAGATGGTGAGCGTATGCAACTTCATTATCAATTGAACACAGATGGAACTACCACAACAGTATGGTTCTCAAGAAAGGGTACTGATTATACTTACCTTTATGGCTGGGATAATAAAAGTGGCTCAATATCTCCTTACTTAAAATTCAGAAAAGGGATTAAATCATGCGTTCTTGATGGTGAAATGCTGGCGTTTGATCCTGTTAGAGGGAGTGCTCTTCCATTTAGTCACATAAAAGGTGCTGCTATATATGCCATTTCTGATGATCCACTTCTCATTGACTCAGAGCTAGCACTCAATGCACATCCTAAGTTTTATGTATTCGACATACTAGCTCTTAATGGAAAAAATCTTCAAAGACAAATGCTATACAAGAGAAAGATGTTCTTAAATGCAATATTGGAAATTGATAATGAAAGCCAAACTGTTGAAATATTGAACAGCTATCACTTTCAGATTCACTCATCGGATCAACAAGCTTTTAATGAGAAATTTGGTCTCGAAACAGAGGATATTATATATAAAAAAAGTAGATCAGAAATTGCTGATGAAATTAAAAACTCATTGAACCTAGCTATCAGCCTAAATCAAGAAGGTATAATGATCAAAGATGCAAGATCATTTTATGATATTGATATCAAAAGATCACCCAGCTGGCTTAAGCTTAAACCTGAATATCTAGAAGAGTTTGGTGAGAATATAGATCTCATCGTTATTGGTAAAGAAGATAGTAAGAAAAACTCATACTATGTAGGTTTAAGAATCACTCAATTTGACACTAAGGTTGAACAGTTTCCGTTATTTCATTGTTTTGCTAAGGTTGCAAACGGCTTTGATAAGAATGACTATCTTGAAATTGATAGACTAACCGCCGGTAAATGGCACAATTATCAGGAGGAAAGACCGCCAGATAATTTGCTTGTGTTTGGAAAAGATACGCCAGTCGAGTGGATAGACCCAAGAGAATCATTTGTAATTGAAGTAAGAGCCAGAAGTATTCAAAATGAACTTTCCAATAAATATAAGGTTGTTACCACATTATATAACGCATATATGAGAGAGATAAGAGTTGACAAAGATTGGAGATCTGCAGCCACCTTAGAGGAATATATGGAATTGAAGAATACCCATCAAGCTGATGTCCTTCAAAAAGAACACAATATATTACAAAGACGCAAAAGAAATGCGATGAGAGTACAGGAAAGAGAAACTAGAGATGAGGCGGAATTCAATGATTTATCTGCTGCACAATCTAAGCTATTTCATGGCTTGAAGTTTTATATACAGTTTGACTGTTGGGTAGCTCGTTCCGTGGCAAATAAGGTATTTGGAAAGAACGATGATCAAAAGACAGAAACTATTACCATATCTATAGATGAAATGTCTAAAGTGATAAATCAAAATTCAGGAATCGTAATTAGAAGCCTAAATGAAACTATTATGAAAGATTTGCCTCAATTAAGGGTTATTTCCAACTCAAGACCTAGGAACTTTGATTATAAATATGTATGCGATAGATCATTTGATATAATTGATCCAACTTGGGTTATTCAATGTATTGCAGTAGGTGAAGTTCTTGATTTAGATGTAAAATATTGTGTACATGTAAATCCTACACTATTACAGCTAGCAAATTCTAGAATAGATAGATTTGGTCAAAGCTATCTAATGGATACTGCGGTTGGTGAATTAGAGGAGACATTAGATAATTATAGCGTAGAGGAAGACATACCGGTTAATGACAGTAATGTTTATAACCATCAATATATTGAAGCTTTCAAATCTATTACGGATGAGAAATCTGATGAGTTAATTGTCTTTCATGAAAAAAAGATCTATGTTCATGATTTAATAGAGGAGTTGAAATTTAAGTCTGATATTTTAAAAGATAAAATCACACTTTATGGTGGTGAAGTAGCTGATTCTGTTGAGAATTCCAATCTCATAGTTGTCCCAAAGCTTGAACATGATAACACGAGCAGTTACTTCTTAACACCTGATGAGATTTCAATACTAGAGAAAATAGCACAAGGGATCATTGAATTAAGAAAATATTTAGCTACCATTGCTACAGTTACAGAGTCCAGTGTTAAAACCATAAGGATTGTAAATGGTGATTACATTGATGCCTGTATTAGGGAGGGAACAATAGTTGACCCATTAGATTATCAAGTAATATACTAATACATAGTACGACGCAATTTTCTACAAGAATTGAAATAAATGAGTAATAAATGTAAATTTCATATACACAAATAAAATTCAAAACAAAAAATCAACAGACATTGAACAAATACCACTAAAATTTTAAATAAACCATGGCAAACAAATTGAAACACACAAATAAAAGTAAACAATAAAAAATAACAAATTCATAGAAGTATAACCAATAATAATTCTAATAAAAGAAAAAGTGACCCAAAAGTTATGTTAGTATGCAATAATTAGACTGAGCAAGAGAAATGCGTCAAAAGTGCAATAATTAAATTCATAATATAACACAACTGGAAGTTTAAATTCCCTTTATCAACTAAAACCTATTTGAATTCAAATAACTAATATTCCAAACCAGGAATTTAATGATTGAACTATCAAAAGATCATGAAGATAAAATAATTAAAATCCCACAAGAAAAGAAAAATAGTTGAACATGATGGA
The DNA here is from genome assembly GCA_030574595.1 of Ruyongia chambardii. Taxonomy (NCBI): domain Eukaryota; kingdom Fungi; phylum Ascomycota; class Saccharomycetes; order Phaffomycetales; family Wickerhamomycetaceae; genus Ruyongia; species Ruyongia chambardii. The sequence continues at coordinate 37,421 of JAJMFI010000057.1, forward strand.
GCGATAAGTTATTGATTTTGAAGTAAATCAATAACTTTTTTGGTAGATTAAGTTTTAAAAATCTATTCCTTCATAAACAAAATTTATTCAAGTAAAACAAAGTCATTTAAATCAAAAGAATTTGAAAGCGCTTCAGGCTTTTTCAAAAAGACGTTGCTTATTAATGCCACCAAATCTTAATGTATAAAGTGCATAGCCTAATGAATCAACACATCTGTTAACAATCTTTATTATCATTTCATCCCTTCGTAAAAGCGTCAACTGACACTTCTATATATGACACCACCTAAAGTAGTTCATAAACAATGGGACAAAAGATATAAGATTTTCAAAAGTGAGAAGAAACATAGTTCAGGACCTTATTAGGAAGTTGGGCAAATAATAATTGTAAAGTAATCACTGCTGGATTACGCAACTCTTCAAATTCAAATGATTGGACATCGTTTAGTTGAAATTCTTGTGGTAAAATATTGGCAAAATCAAATTGTTGTGATTGTAATTGTTCTTGTAATTTTAATTCTTGTAATTTTTGTGATGGAACAGATGAGGAAATTTTGATGGTATTATCATTCGTTGTATTGGTAGTAATACTATCTAAGAAATCCTTGGCATCTTGATTTAAAATATCAAGAGAGTATTTGTTTCCAATTTCAGGAGTTATACCAAAACTGAAAGCATCAACTGATGATACTAAATGATTGTTATCAGAAGATTGTGGAGTTAATGGTTGATAATAATCAGATTCTGGAGAAGATGCAAATGAGTCAGGACTTTTAACATCCATTAAACTAAGTTCATATTTTTCTTCCTTCACAAAAATTGAGGCCTTTTCAAAAGGAATATCAGCATCATTTGAGTTTTTATTTTCCTTTTCATTCTTTTCAGTTTTAACAGTTTCACCTTCAGCCTTAATTTCAACATCCCCATCACCATCAACTTCGATATCTACATCACCATCTACTTCAGCATCAACTTCATCGTTCATTTTGGATTTTGTTAAGTTTAATTTGACTTTTTTTAGATCTGGTAATGAAGCAACTTCAGCTAGTAATGAATCAACTTGAGAATCACCTTTTTTATGACCAGCTAATAATTCAACAACTAAAGAATCCATTAATTCATCCTTTCTTTCTAAACCAACGACATAAGATTCTAGAAATTCGACATGTCTTCTCTTCTTTTCTCTAGAAGCATGAGCAGCCTTTCTGTTCCTTAATATACGTTCAAGACGACGTTGTTCCTTTTCTTCTTTGGTTTTAGCTCTCTTACGAGGTGGTAAAGTTGACTTAAAGTTGGCAGGAATGCTTTCAGACATGTGGGCAAGAAAACGTAGTAGAAAAAATGTAACTAATAGCTTTTTGTGAAAGTGGAATCTTTAAAGATCAAATAATATAATTGAATGATTATAAAGAAATTAAGACTTTAGCTTCACAGTGAACTTTAACTTGTTTACAAACAATAGGAGGCGTTTGAACAAAAGCAAAAAGTGGGTTCTTTAAGGTTGCTTAAATACTTCTTATAATGGAAAGGAAAAAAAAAAAAATGAGCGCGCCCATTCTTATAAAAAAAAAAAAAAAGGAAAACAGGACTAGACCTGGTCTCAAAATGCCTTGTTTCCTTCTTTACTTGGGGTGGTTAAATTTTACTTTTGTTTTTTTTTTACACACCTTAAAATCTTACATAGGTCCTATCGGTTGTTGCAAAAATAGGTGTGACAGTGACTATAAGTTATAATAGAATGTTAATAGAATTTGTTAATTCTCATTTTAAGGTGAATTTTATCTTAAAGATCTATGGCGTGTATATTCTTAATTTCGAGTTTTAAGTTAATTGTGGGTTATTCGTTTCCTGGAATTGAATGTGCTTAGAGCTTCATTTTAAGTGGTTTGTTGTTTATTAGAATTTCTAAAGTTTGATTTATAAAGTGTTTCAAGAATTTATTCAAGTAGTTCTTACAATAAAAAGCTAAGCTGTAAAGAATTTATACTCAATGTTAAGTTTTTTCTTTCTCAAAACATTTTTTAACTATTTAATTTGAAATTTTTCATTTTTCAGGTGTTGATTGATACTCGAAGAATCCGAACTGGTCTAGTCCTACTTCTTTTATGGGACTAGGTGGAATCTAGCAAAAAGTTTGTACTCTAAGAATTAAATATACACTAACTACTACTATTGTTAATGATGTCTATCACAGTAGTAGTACTTGCAACTGAAATAATCCTCAGCTCCTTTGAATAAAACTAAATGTCCAATGAGCCACTAAATTGCTTGGGTCAGTATGCTAGAAGCTAGCTGAAACCTTGGCCTATTCCGTTTCAACATTACAACACTATTCCATGTTTCAACATGATCTAAAAATAAAAGACTACTTACAAGTTTCATTCAGGCTTTTAATGTCTTAAAAAGTAGTAGAATTTTTTTTTTTTTTTTTAATATGGTCAATTTTTTTTTTCTTAGCATTTAATTTTTTTTTAAAATTCACTGAATTACGTAATCAAGTTATTTTTTTTTTAAAATAATCATTTATTAGAAACTGGTATATGATCGGTCTATAATTGCCACTTGATGCTTCTGTCCAACATGAATGGTTCTATTTGTTAACATTAGTTACGGCATGTGGCTTTGTATAGGGATCCGAATAGTAATAGTATGGTAAGGTAGTATGTAGCGAGTATACATTAAAGAAGAGGAGCAACTGTATAAAATACCAAATAAATTGGTTACAACAATCCATGAAATTTAAGCAATGGGGTATAAATGTGTTTTTTCTCGATCTAATTCCATATCCATGAATAATAATATAAAGATTATGAATAGCTCTAATTTTATTTCCATATCGATGATGAATCTGTACAAATCCAATATATATATATATATATATATATATGTACATATATTACTATTACTAGTACTATCACCTATTAATCCGTAACTGATATTTAAACTAAAGTTTATGAATAAATTAGTTGGTATACATTAAGATAAGTAATCCATAACCAATCCATATAAATCTATATTGATCTCATTTATTATCAATACATAAACATTGAAGAAGACATTGATATGAACAAACGATTCTTGCATGTAAAATACTTATTCCCTTGTGATGCCTACACCAAATCCGATTCCTATACAAGCAAAACTAATAACTAATGCCAAAGTACCCATGATAAGACTTAATCTTTTAACTCTATTAGATATCTTACTATATGATATCTTATCAACAATACCAAGTCCAATGAAAAAGAATAATGGTGGTATTATGAATGAAATAAAGAACAGTAGCCATGATTTAAACTCATTGACATCATCTGATGAATGTTTAATATGTTGATTTCCTCTAGATTCTTGAATCTTAGCTATTAAGCCTTGATCTAGATAACTATCATCCTCATCGTCACTTGAATCATCAGTAATCTCATTATCGTTTCTTTCGAGAATATAATTGACTTTCTCGTTTTCTTTTGCTTTTTCTTTTTTCATTTCCTTAAAATAATAGTCAAGAGCATTGATTAAAGATACTTCCTTAACAAATTTCATATTGTTATCATTAGCTTGTAGTAATCCGATGGTAACATTTTCTGAATCATTGATATACACTTGTTTAGCCTCATACTTTTCATTAATCGCATCTTTTATAGATACATTTGGCTCTCCCTCTGTATCTTTTCCTTTTCCATCTCCCTCTACATTTTCTTCTTTGTTCTTGGATTCTGGATTGGATGGAACAACACTTATAATATTGAAACCTAACCCTCTTAATTTACTTTCACCTCTTATAATTGTCTTTTCATCATTACTAGTAATTCTCTTATTTAATACCAATGATGGTATACCAGGCGTGCTCTTTCTTGTCAAATCATAATTTCTTTTTGTTCTGGAAATTGAGCTACTAGATCTATCAGTCCTACTTGATTTATTTGTTCCATGTGAAGTAATAGAATTATATGATAATGCAGTCTTGTAAGAATTCTCGGTTGTCAGAGACGAAACTGATTTCTTCTCTTTGATCGAAGTATCAATAATTTTTGGTGGCGGTACCACTGCGGATTCAATTTGAGTTTGTAATTGTGATTGTGATTGTGATTGTGGTTGTAATTGTTGAAAACTAATGACTCTATCAGCTCCAATGGAAGAGGTATTGGTTCTGGTTAAAAGCCTTTCATTACTAGTATTATCTCCGTATGCTTCATAAATTTCTTCAATTTTATAAGACTCATCACCATGATTCTGTTCATCTTCTTGGAATGCATTCGAATTATGAATAGTTGATGGTAAAATTATAGTGTTATCAGTGATTTCCTCTGTCATTAATTGTTGATACTCATTAATGCTATTGTTGTTGTTGTTGTTGTTGTTGTTTGACACTAGATTGGGTATTGAGGTATTTGTACTTTTTGGTTGTCCATGAGTTTCTTTTCGTACTTGTCTTTGAATATTTTCTTGTTCTTGTATTTGTCTACTTGAATTGGATCCAGTTAATGGTATACTAGATATTATGGGTGGAGTTGATAATGGTGCTCTTCCTGTATTCAATTGCTGGATTTGAACAGGCTGAGCAATACTGACAATGCTCCCAACATGCTGGCGATGGTATATTTCATCACCATCGGAAAATGAATAATGCGAAGAATAATTTGATGATGGTGGTGAGCTTGAACTATTTATGGCATTTGGATGCTCAACGATATATTGATGGTTAGCTTTTGAGCCTTTCGATGAATCAGATCTTTGTAATGAACTCTGCGATGAGCTTCTTGACGATACTTTATTGTTATAACTACCACTCATTGTGTTAGACCCTTTCCTTAGTGAGTTTTCTCTTCTTAAATATGAAGATCTCTTATGCTTTAAGCTAGTTTCCCTATTTAAATCCAATTCATTTAGTACATTGGTGTTTAAACTTGATAAATCATGCGAAGACCCATTACTTGTGCCATAACTATCTTGAGTAGATTCGTCAATATCATGAAGCACGCTGAAAGTTTTGTTTGCACCAGAGTCATCAAGGAATGATTCTCTAAAGAAAGATTTTCTATTGGACTTCATACTATTATTACTTGAGCTGTTACTTGAATTGGAATTACTTGTAACATTAAAATTATTAAAGAATTGGGAGTGATTTATTTGCTTTAATAAAAATGATTCTTCTGAATCAGTCATATCAGGACTTGTTTCAGCACTTGATGATTCAGTACCATTACTATATCTTAAATTTTGCGGCACTTGGTTGACAACTATAGCACCTGAAGACATCATGTTGTAATGCTTTTGTAGTTATTGCTCATATAAACAGAAGGTAATAGATGATAAAGTATGACGATGTTCTCTTAGTTGATATTATATCTATATTTATAGAGTTTTTGGTAATATAAAAGCTTCGAAACAAACAGCTAGCTCTAGTTTCAACTGGAAATCTCAACTATTGAATGATTTTCAAGTATCTTTTTAGTTTAATAACTTTGTTTGTTTACCTTTATTTACTTTTCACTCATTTTGGATTTAATTTTCTTAGATGCAGTTGTGTCGCCCAAATTCCCGATTACTTATTGCAAAACGTATTTCCGTGTCGCCACTTTTCTAAGTAATATAATTAATAGTAGATCAAAAAAGTAGTAAATTGACATAATTGCTTTAACAATACGCATGTATGGAATTATAAAGAATGACATACGAATAAACCGCACAATAATAGATTGCAAGTCTGAATAGCTGATGTGATAGAAGATTTCAAGTTGTATTTTTAATGTGATGTAATATAATACATATTTTTTGCTGCTAATAGTTCAGTGACGTTGTTGTAGCTAACTAACTAACTAGTAGGCGAGACCAGCAGCATAATAGCACCACAAATAGATGTGTTACTTGCTTTTCAAACAGTTCAATACACTCTATTGAGTCCACTTAATACCATATAAATTCAATCTCGATTATATTCCTTAAATAGTCCTTAATCAAATTTCACCTACCAACCGATAAGGAACACTACCTTTAGACCCTCACTATTTATTGTTACTGCTAATCTAATTTAACCCAGAAGTAGAAGTTGTGCCCTGTGCAGAAATTAAAAAATATTATACAGAAATCAATTATTAACTCAGTAACACAAAACAAACTACACTTTATAATCTTCTGACCATCTGAAAAATATACCCCTATTACTACCTATCACTCCCTATCACACACTGACTTCTACAATAATATAGGACTCTCATTCTCTGATCTTTACACTTGGGTTTCTTAAAATGGGTAACGCTCCAACTAAAGAAGTTCGTCCTAATGGGTATAGCCAGGGGCGCAATGATTACAACAACAACACTACAAATAATTCAACTACTCGTAGAAGAGGCAGTTCAATAGGTTCAGCATTATCAAATATACATAACAAATCAAATACACTAACTAGTAATAGCTCTTCTAAAGTCAAAGGTACTTCTTTGGTGACTTCAATGTCCATGGCTACCGTGGTCGGTATTGGTGGTAAATCTTTAAATACAAGAGAAAGAGAAAGATTAAAAGAAATTCAAGCTCAAGGTTTGATCGTCAGATTTGATGAAAACGTTGATGGTGGTTATTTGGCACCATTTGGTACATATACTTTGAACCTAGATTATAATGTATCAGAGGTCAAAGCTTTGATTATTGATAGAAAATTAGCCCCATTTTTTACACCATTAGAGGATTATGATGAATCTTGCTCTGATGAGGAACTTTTGAATATAATTAAAAATTTACCACTACATGCTGCTCCGGATGCTCAAACTGCTGACGGTATGGATTTGGAACCACTTTATGATGAAACCACCATTGATGAAACGGCACTAACTAAAAAAGAATTAAAAAAACATCAAAGTAGACTATTTGCCAAAGAACTGAAACTAAAAAAATTAAAATGGCAAGAAGATGAAGAGAAGAGGTATAATACTAAAAAATCAAACTCAAAACAAATTGCATCAGATGATCTGAAATTATTACTTTATAGAAATTTGATTGAATGTCCAATTTGTTTTTTAAATTATCCAAAATGGATAAATTATTCAAGGTGCTGTGTTCAACCGATTTGTTCTGAATGTTTTGTTCAGATTAGAAGATTAGATCCTCATTTTCCACATGATCATGATGATGATGGTGAGGATAAGAAATCTGATCCGAACTTATTAATCTCTGAGCCGGCAAGCTGTCCATACTGTGCTACTTCTTGTTTTGGTGTTACGTATCAACCTCCAGTGGCATTCAAAACTGGTATAAATGGCATATTGCCATGTCATTACAAAGCTCCTATTGCAGAGCCGACTAGTAATAGTAATATTAATGGTGATGCAATTCTAGATGACGATGATCCAGATTTATCAAACTTGGAAATTCATAATAACTATTTCAGAAAGCAAAGTGTTATAATAAGACGTGGCTCATTACCTGCGAATAATCCAAATGTGATATTAACTGACACAATTAGGCCAGATTGGGAACAAAAGCTAAATAGCGCTAGAACAAGATTGGCACGTAAGGCTGCTACTGCAAGTGCTATTCATGCTAGTAATTTATTGATTCAAAATACTGAATCCGATATTGAAAGAAGAATGTTAAATGAAGCTATAAGATTAAGTCTTTTGGAAGAGGAAACAAGAAACAGAAAAGCTTCACCTAGTAGCAGGCATTGACTTATCACATCAAAACTAAAAATTACACCCGTATTCTATGTTCACCCATTTCCTAAGTATATCAAAAAATCCGCTGCTATCTCAATTTCATATATTTATTCATAGTAATGTTGATACTAATTTCAAATACTAAAATTTAATAAGGCCTATGACTGCAATTTTATCCAATTTATGAATATCTTTTGGTTTTTTTAAATCATCTTCCCAGTCTTATTGATGCATCTTCATTGCAACACTCAAGTATTAGGTTCAAGAGCGATAAATTGCTAAACAATAACCATCCATCATATATAAACCTGAAGTCAATTTATTATGCCTTCCCTACATGTACTATTTATTCAACCAATTACCTTCATATAAACCATTTTTATGACATTATACACTTACTTTCCTGTTCTGCTTAATTTTTTCTTTCCTGCTCATACAATTTTCATCCTCTAATATATACATACTTGCATTTCTATTGTTCTTGATCTTATCATCATTCAGTTCATAATATTGCCCTTACTATCACGTGTTTATATATAGGGCTTGTGTAGATCCCACCTGGACATTTGATTCGAAAAAAATTTGTTAGAAAAAAAAACATGAAAATCTTTGGCAGTGTGGTACTTTTAATAGTTTTGTTAGAAATAACCAAAGAACTAGTCTGCTATTTTAGCTTAAATTTGATTACTCTTAAACTCACAAGATGTCTACTGAAACTGCTTTATCATACGCTGCTTTAATCTTAGCCGATTCAGAAATCGAAATCTCATCTGAAAACTTATTAGCCTTAACTGGTGCTGCTAAGGTTACTGTTGATAAGGTAAGTCCCTTCCAATGAAACAAACGAATCGAGATAATAATGAATGGAGTACAAAAATAAATATCAAATTGACACTGTATCAAGAAGATATTCATATGCTTGATACAAAGTTAAAGTCACAGTTTCCATAAAGCTTATCTACCAGTAAGAATATAATTCATCAATTATAATCTTTTTACGCTAAGAGCCATTCATCAAACATCATTTGAAAGAAACATTCAGCCATCTTCTTTATTTATCGATTCTTTGCCCTTATGAACTGTGCATTCTTCAAGAAAATTTATACTAACTATTTTGTAATTTTTAGATCTGGGCTGATTTATTTGCTAAGGCTTTAGAATCCCAAGATGTTAAGTCATTATTAACCAACATCTCTGCTGGTGGTGTTTCAGCCCCAGTTGCTGGTGGTGCTGCTGCCTCTGGTGCTGCTGCTGAAGAAGCTGCTGAAGAAGAAGTTGAAGAAGCCAAGGAAGAATCAGATGACGATATGGGTTTCGGTTTATTCGATTAAACAACTAAACTAAAATAATTTTTTGCTAAATGTATTTGCATATTTTGTTGATGTTTATATTCTCAATTAGTTATGTTTTAATTTGAATAAAAAGTTCATAGCTTTCTTGCTAAGTTTGTAGAGATATTAGTTTTTCCAGTAACGATTCTGTATTTAAATTAAAAGGCTTCATATAAAATCTCTTCCTATTATGGTGTCAAATCTGTTGTTTCGAACTGCTAATATTAGTCGAGATTAATGAACTGATAAAGGTATATCCTAAAAGTTTTTAAGACTGTTTCTTACTGATATATAAGTAAATTTGATACAAAAGCTACAAGAATTGACAACATGAATTTCAAATTCGTAAAACAAAACCATCCTATTAGTGAATTTATATATATAACAAAGATATTTTAAACCGGATTATTTAGCTTATTTCTTCTTTTCAGCTTCAGCTTCAGCAGCATCCTTGGCTCTCTTTTCTCTAATACCAGCATATTTCTTATTAGATCTAGCTAATCTTAAGGTTCTGAAAGCAGTTTGTTCTGGAACAACAACAGCTCTTGGTTCAATATCAGAGACTGGTTGAGAGATTGGGAATGAGGCAGCAGTTGATAAAACTTGTTCAGCTTCTGGAGCTTTACCACTTCTTGGGAAAACAATTAATTTAGATTGGTATTCCTTTAATCTTTGAACATTTAATTCAAAAATTTCAGTGGATCTGTTTTGACGACGGTGGTCAACAGCAATACCGATGGTTCTGGCATAAGCAGCAGTTAAACCAGCAGCCTTGATTTCTCTTAAAGTGAAACCTCTACCAGCTCTGACTTTTCTGTTGTATTTGATAGTTGGAGCTCTAACGACTGGTCTCAAGGCATCTAATGGTCTTGGGGCAATCTTGGCAGCTTTGGAGGCTCTAGCATGTCTTCTTGAAACCTTCTTACCGGCTTGGTCAAAGTGAACTTTGACTCTTTCTTGCCAGTGCTTTCTGAAGTGGTTCTTCAATAATGGTAAGTTCTTTCCGATAGCTATTTAAATATAAAATAATTTTGTTAGTAAACTGTTATATTATTATTACTCAATATAAATAAACATTAAGAATCATGAAATATAATATAAATCACCCTTAACCATATTTCAAAAACAAAAGATTATAATAATATAGATATTGTTGGTATTTAAAATGATGTTGAATTTAATAATAAAGCTTAAAATAGGTGATGTTTGTTATTCTCTCTTTATTCATGTACAATATTAAAAAATTTTATATGGCGAATCAATAATTGTTGTATAATGATATTTCATGATAGTAACTGGTATATCTGATAAATAATAGGTTTAGGAAAGTATTTCAATATATTAAATGATTCATATTCATAACTTTATAAGATGATAGACGTACCCATTGTGTCTTAATTTACCTGGTTTGTATATATTTTGAACAAGTTTGTAGAGTTGTAAATTTTGTTTTTCATTCAACTGTTTGGGATTCCATCACTATTTACATCCAAACATTCAATTTTGGTATTTTTGCTGTGTGATTGATTTTGAAGAGAGATTTTACTTACTTGAAATTGTCAGTTTTAGTTATGTGTGACTGCTTCACCTGAACATCTTCCACTTTCCTGATTTTAGTTATATGATTGTATTACGGTAAACTGAAACTATAATAATATGTAGTGGAATAAGAGTATTGATTGGTACTCTTTAAGTGTATATTATGGCAATTACATATCCTATAGAGTGATCTATAAATTTTTGTTAATTTTGACAAGTTTAAAGTGAATTTGAATGGCTGTTATATTATTTGTTAGTATTGTAGGAAATTATGGTTTGTATATTCAACCCTTAATCAGGATGATGTGAGAATCACGTGCCTAATCACAACCCTATTCGTTCAAGCAAATATAAAAAGCAGTCACGATATTGGATTACTCACTATAATTTTCACACTAAACTTACCACATCTAGTGACACTTACTGAAATTCTGCCAATCTATAATTTATTTATTTGAATGTTTAGATGTTTGGATGTTTTCTGTAGTTAGTGGACTCTCTGAAAAAAACAATTTTGTTGAATCCATCAAGTATAAACTACTATATACAAACAGTCCAACTACACAGCTATAATGTCATCTGAAAAGCAAGTCAAGAGTGTTCAAGTATGTTATATATCCAATATTTATGATGAAGTTTATTTTATCAAACTTTCCCAGTAAGAATTTATCTCAGTTTATCATATTTGGTTGTTTTCTTTCATTATCATAATTACAAATTTATAATAGTCCAAGTTTTTAAAGTCAAAAGTTAAAAGTCAGTACTTGAGTTATTTTCATTATTATTATTACGAATCCAAGCAGTAACATAAGTAGAGATTAAACTGTTAATCTATATCAAAATTTGATATCATGATAAATCAAATTTGATTATCTGCCAAACTTTATCTAAACTACAAACAAGTCACCTTTATATTCAACTCATAATATTATTATATCCATTTAAGAACGTTACCTTTAAGAAAAATAAGAATAAATTCATTATTTTCGTTATCATCATCATTATGCAAATACAAATCACTATCTTTCAAAGAACTAAAAGCTCCAACCCATGAACAACTGGCTAAATTCTTGATTATAAACTTCAACACTTTTAAGGAAGTGTCTTTTTTGTTAAAAAAAATTATACATTAAGACAGCTTATACTAACAAACTACATTATTTTTAATTATAGACTTTCGGTAAGAAGAAAACTGCTACCGCTGTTGCCCACATCAAAGAAGGTAGAGGTTTAATCAAGGTTAATGGTGCTCCAATTACCTTAGTTGAACCAGAAATCTTACGTTTCAAGGTTTACGAACCATTAGTCTTAGCAGGTTTAGACAAATTCGCCAACATTGATATCAGAGTTAGAGTTACTGGTGGTGGTCACGTTTCACAAGTCTATGCCATTAGACAAGCTATTGCTAAGGGTTTAATTGCTTATCATCAAAAATTTGTTGATGAACAATCAAAGAATGAATTAAAGAAAATCTTTGTTTCCTACGACAGAACCTTATTAATTGCTGATTCAAGAAGATCAGAACCAAAGAAATTCGGTGGTCGTGGTGCCAGAGCCAGATTCCAAAAATCATACCGTTAAA
>JAJMFI010000058.1:0-16655 GCA_030574595.1 Ruyongia chambardii
CAATTTCCCATTTTAATCTTTCCACATATATATAACAAAGAGCAGCTAGTATAGCAACTAAAACTAATAGATGTGTTTGATATTTATTAATCTTATGTGTCCAAGTTTTCTTTTTACTCTTACTTTTGGACTTAGTATACTTCATTGTTGATGATCTGTTATTAGAATTACCACCAGCACCAGCACCTCCTCCACCATTCAATACCTTATTTTCCCAAAATTCACTCATACCAAGACTTGGATTTATACCATTGATAAATCTATGTAAATTAATACTATCTAATGTAATTTCTTCATCAATACCTGTTTGTTTATTAGGCTTCCTATTCTTTTTGTCATCAATATTTTCAGGGGGATTTATAATATCATCATCAACTTCACCAACTAATAAGGGTACCAACATTTCAACACTATCCATAGAATGACCTACATCATCAAATACTTCACTGGCATCTACTGCACCAGCACAATCAAACAGAACCTCTGCACCACCTGGATGCTCATCAATGATGGATGTGATATCGTATACTTTACCATGTATGATCATCCATAGATCATCGGGGCTCGTATGCTTATCAATCTCCGTTAACTTCAATCTTTTCATTATGATGTATTATATGTTGAATTGATTTGAGTATATAAGTATAATAAAAAAATATATGAATATGAATATGAATATGATTATGAATATAAGTAGTATAAATAAATGAAGTAATTGTTAAACCAATATCAAAATGTAATGCAGAGATAATGGATATATATGAATAAATAAATAAAAATGCAATGGTATTAAATGATTGTAAATGGAGAATACGACGAAGAATAGCAAAAAAAAAAATACAACAGACCCACAGAATATATGACAGATATGGAAGAAAACTCAATCAACAAGACAGTTGATAGTTAATATTACCACTACTATCAACAACTAGATATAGCTGAAGGACAGTCTGAATAATCTCTGTCGATCCCCAAATTTGTATTGTAGTTCATTTTTACAGCCAGGCAGAGAAAGAGCCAAAAAAAAAAATCAAAATCAAGATCAAAAAAAAAAAAGACATTACCCGCTTTTCGAAACCCAAAAAACCTTGAAAATTGACAACTGGCCAATAAATCAACACTTAACAACAGTCACTCTTGATAACAATTGCCGTCATAGGACATATACATCAAAGGCAATAATGAGCACTAGAAAGTCAAACAAAAATCAGCAAATCCTTAAGACATTGCTTAGGGAACCTTCCAATTCCAACTGTGCTGATTGTAAAACTGCCTCTCATCCTAGATGGGCCTCCTGGAACTTAGGTATCTTTATCTGTATTAGATGTTCTGGTATTCATAGAAGTTTAGGTACTCATATTTCAAGAGTTAAGAGTGTTGATTTGGATACCTGGACTGATGAACAAGTTGAATCAATGGTTCAATGGGGTAACTCTAAGGCAAACTCTTATTGGGAATATAAATTACCAAATCATATACCAAATGATTCCAAAATTGAGAATTTTATTAGAACTAAATATGATTTGAAAAGATGGGTGGAATCTCCAAATATTCCAAATCCAAACTCAGTAGTTGTTGTTCCTAATAATGGATCAGGAACTGCTATTAGTAATAGTGCAACTAGCTCAAATAATGATATATTTTCATTGGCTTCTACTCCTTCATCAAATTCTCACAATGGCCATTCCAATTCTCACCCACACTCTCATCATAATCATAATAATCATAACCATTCTAGTAATCGTAATTCCCTAATCCAGAATACTAGTAACAACAATGCTTTGTTGGATCTAGATTTTGGTGCTCCAACAAGGTCAATTCCTTCCTCAAATTCAATTCATAATGGTTTGAACAAACAGACTGCCTCACAACATCAACAAAGTCAACAACAACAATCAAAGCAATCACATCATCATCAACAACAGCAACAACAACAACAAACACAAGCGTCAGCCGCAGCAGCAGCTTCACAGCAAACAGCAAACAATATAAACAATACAAGACCAGATTTAAAAAAATCTATTTTATCGTTATACTCTAACAATAACTCAAATTCAAGTTTTTCCAACGGTAATAACTTCTCTCAGCAATCATTTCAAAACTCGAATGTTTCTACTCGTTCAAATACTCCAATAATTTCAAACACTACATCAACTACTAATAATATCAAGAATAATTCCAATTCCATTTCCATCAATAATAGTAATGGTAACTGGTCATCAAATACTTCAATTAATTGGAATTCTCAAAGCAATATTAACAGTTCAAATCCCTGGGCTTCAAATACACCAACCTCCAACTCCTCATCATCATATAATTCTACCACTAACAATTCTTTGAATGATGATTTGTTTAAGAATGTATGGAAATAGAACTCACAACAGCTGTTAAATAATAGAGGATTATCAATGTCTTAATACTAATTTTAATTTAAACTTTACATTGAATATATAGAATTTTAAACATGTAGAAACAGACTAAATTGTACTATATAATTATATTTCTACAGTGTAGCAAGTAATATTGGGATCTAAAAGGCTACATCGATATGCATAAAACCCGGACATGTTTTTTTCCGCTGTACCAAATACTATACAAAAAATACCAGTCATTGGATTATATCTGCAGACGATCCTCTACCAATTACTATTAGTGTAGTCATTATTTGTTGATTTGTATTAATATCATGTTGCAATTCAGAACTAATGGATACAATGGATACGGGGTAAAATATTCACCCTTCTTTGATAACAAACTTGCTGTTGCTACTTCTTCAAATTATGGTCTTGTTGGTAATGGTAAATTATTTATATTATCGATAACACCAGATGGACAAATTGTTAATGATGTTTCATTTGATACACAAGATGGTCTTTTTGATTTGGCATGGTCAGAGATGCATGAGAATCATGTTGTTACAGCCAATGGAGATGGATCTTTAAAACTATTTGATATTTCAATTCCAAATTTCCCAATTCAAGTTTGGAAAGAACATTCAAGAGAAATCTTTTCTACAAATTGGAATCTTATTGATAAACAAAATTTTTTAACATCATCTTGGGACGGATTAATTAAAGTTTGGACCCCTAGTATGAAACAATCATTAATTACACTTAATACGAATAAACCAGAAAATATGGCAAAATCAAATTGTTGTTATCAAGCAACTTTTTCTCCTCACAACCCTAATATGATTATAAGCTCAAATTCAAATTCTCATATTCAAATTTGGGATCTTAGATCTTCAAGACCAGAAACAATGGATTTTATTGGTCATGGAGGAGCTGAGGCATTGACATGTGATTGGAATAAATATAGATCAACAATAGTTGCAAGTGCTGGTGTTGATAAGCTAATTAAGATTTGGGATCTTAGAATGATTAATAAGAATATTGGTGGAACTGGTAATTATAATCAATATGCTCCAAATCCAATAAATCAATTGGCTGGTCATGATTTTGCCATTAGAAGAATTGTTTGGTCACCACATGATGGAAGTGAATTACTAAGTTGTAGTTATGATATGACAAGTAGAGTTTGGAAAGATAATTCAGATCCAAGGATAAGTAATTCAAGGTTTCATCAAAATGGTAAATCAAGAATATTTAATATGCATAAAGAGTTTGTTATTGGTGGTGATTATAGTTTATGGGGTGAACCAGGTTGGGTTGCTACTACTGGTTGGGATGAAATGGTTTATATTTGGGATTCAAAGAAAATACGATGATCATAATTATAAAATAACTTACATACTCACCAATAATATTATTACTAATAATAATAATAGCAATATAATATAATAAAATATAAACAATATTATTTAATACAAAATTATGATAAAGAATTGGAACTATAAGTAAGTACTCTAGATATCGCACAACTCATGGTTATTATAAAGCATTCTATTTAAAAAAAAGGGAAAGGATTGACACTAGACATTCAACTAAATTAGAACGAGGATAATAATTTATAAATACATAATTGACTAATGATAGTAATAATTCTGTAATTGGATATATTTGTTTTTTTAATGATAAAATTTAACTAATTAAGATCAAAAATTTGAATTAATGACCAGTAGTTGGTAAGCCAACATAAGCCTTAAAGGAATCATAAATCATCCATTGAGTACCAGTCAAAGTACCAATCATAATAATTCTAACAAATAAACCATTCCATAAACCACCGAAACCAATCTTACTATAGATTCTACCTAAAGCTTGACCGGTAGTTTCGGTTGGTAATTTTTCACTATTAATCTTTGATACCATAACATCAGCAGGATGAGAAACAGTAGCACATAAGATACCAGCTAAATAACCACCGACGAATGAGACACCAGTTTGTTGTAATTTTGAATATTCAGCTTTTGGTTTTGGTAAATAATAGGTATAAATGGCTTCAACAATTCTTTCAAAAGATGCAAATTTACACATAGTATATGGAATTTGTCTAAACCATAATGGAACAATACCTTTATAGAATCCACCAACACCTTCAGCTGAATAAATCTTCTTGAAACCATCAAAGACATTATTAGCATAAGGTGGAATAGTAGTTTGAGTCTTAACTTTAATTGTTTCCCATGGACATAAAGCAATATCAGCAAAGAATTCAGCAGAGGCAGAGGCAGCTAAATACAAAGAAGTTCTATATTCATGAGCAGTTTTAGAACCTAAGATTTCAGTATATTGTTCTTTAAAGAATTCATAACCACCATATTTAATACCACCTTGGAAGGAATAACCAATAAAGGTTGCACCAATACCAGCCCAAAGACCACCAAAACCATCAGCTTTTAAAATTGATTTAAAACCTTGAATATTTGAAGAATATAAGGAAGCACTAACTTGTCTTCTACATTTAACCAAATCTAATGGAGTAACAGAGGAATGTGTTGGACCACATGCTAAGACACCACCAAGAATACAGGAATAGTAATATTCCTTTGAATAGATTGCAATACCCTTAAATTCATTTTTAATTTCACCATCAATGACGGCTAATTCTTGTTTAATCTTGTCTTCAACACCCATTGTTTTTTATTTTGTAATGATAATTATCTATCTAAAAAATTGAATGATATTGATTATAATTGATATTGAATGTAAAATGTACTTATCTATACTTAAACTTATACTAATACCTATTATTGTTTTTGTTCAAAATTGAATTGAAAACCGTTAATAGAATATTTGGATTCGGGATCAAGCGGATGCGAATATAGAGGAATATAAATATATAAATATGTATATGTGTCTAAGTAGTAATATTAACTTGTAAGGTTGAAATGCACAAACAGTTGTTATATTATATTATATTATATTATACTGTATTGATTTGAGTTGAGCAGTGATGTATTGTGCAATTTTGTACTACAAAGTTTAAATAACAAATAACAAAAGCTAAAAAGGGATAATCTAGGTTGCTTTTATATCAATTTTTTAAAATTTTAAAATTCACCATATGATTACACAACAGTGTCCCTTTTTCATTTATTATACGTTTTAACCGTTAACCGTAATCGTGTATGAAAAAAGCTAAATGTACATACATATATGGTTGAACCTCACTAATTGTTCGTGTATATAATGGTATATATATTTGGTAAAGGGAAAAGGTTTTAACAAGATAATATAAGTGTATATTAAGGTACACTATATAGGTATATATGTATACATATGCTTTATTTATTAGTGTATGCTATTTCTTATTAGTATTAGGTTACAAGAATGAGGTAATTCTTATCTTATCTTCTAGTCACGTGATCAAGGTACCTATTATATATATGTAGTTACAGATTGTATCTACATCGATATTGAATATTAAGATGAATATATTTAAATATATATACCTAAAAAGACGGTATTCTATTTTGCTTTGTATTCAGCCATTGAATTAATATTGACTTTGATATCTTTTTTAACTGTCAATTGTGAGCTATAACAACAACAGTAGCATTATGAGCATTTTTAAAATATTGCCGTGAAATTTATTTAAGCTTTAAAGACCGGTATTAACTTATTATTGGGTGTAAGATCATGCTACTTGAGTTGTAATTATTAAAACAAATAATTATGACAACTACTAATACTATAAAACAAATACTTCATACTGAACAAGATATAATACCAACAATAACGAATAATGATGAAGATGAGTCTATCTCCAAAGAAGAGACGTTTGAAACATGTCCTTTATGTGATGAGAACAACAACAGTAATAGTAACAGTAACAAGTTGAAAATCAAACAGATACCCATGATTATAAATTGGATTCAATGTGCAAAATGTAATGTTTGGTTTCATAATCATTGCTTAGATTTATCTACTAGAGAGATAAAGCAAATTACACAATTTCATTGTTCCAATTGTTCCATAAAATTTGGACCAAGTCTATTGAAAAGAACTAGTGGTAGAAAGAGAATTAAAATTGATTATGTCGCATTAAATGAAGGGGATGTTAATAATATTACTCTAGAATATCATCCTCATATTAAACCATTTAAAGAGATTCAATTATCTGATGATATTGATGAAATTAATGGAGATCAACTAATTAATTTTGTTAAAGAGACTCAATTAAAGAAACCTTGTAAGATTCCATCAAATAAGAGAAAAGGTCTTGGTTTATCAATCCCAAATAATTTTAATATTGATACTCTTGTTGATTCATTAGGTGAATCTCATCCAATGCCAATAATGGATGTACTGACTCAAAATAATATAAGGGAGAATTGGAATCTTGGTCAATGGAGAGATTATTTTAAGACTAATTCAATTGATAGAGAAAGAATTTTAAACGTCTTAAGTTTAGAAATAAGTAATAGTGATATTGGTAATAAGATTAGAAGACCTAATTATGTTGAAAATTTTGATTTAGTAGATAAAGTATGGCCCACTAATGAATATATTAAATCATTTAAAGATAAACAAAAAATTAAAGAAGAGACAAAAGAGGTAGAAGAAATTAATGATCATCATCATCATGAAAGATTTATCAATGAATTAATATTTGAAAAGCCTTGTGTTAAAAAATATTGTTTAATGGGAGTCCAAAATTCATATACTGATTTCCATTTAGATTTTGCTGGTACATCAGTTTATTATACAATTATTTATGGAGAAAAAATTTTTATATTCTATCCACCATCAAATCATAATTTAAAGAAATATACTCAATGGATTAAAAAATCAGAATTATCAAATACGTTTTTACCAGATCTAGGTTTAGAAAATGGTTATAAAGTAACATTAAAGAAGAATGATGTTTTAATAATTCCATCTGGTTGGATTCATGCTGTATATACACCAATTGATACAATGGTAATTGGTGGTAATTTTTTAACTTTATTTAATTTAAAGGATCAATTCAAAATTATTGAAATTGAATTAGATACAAAGGTTAATAAAAAGTTTAAATTCCCCAAATTTAATAAATTAATGTGGTTAACTGCTGAAAAGTTAATTAAAAATCAATTAAGAGATAGTTCAATAACTTCATCTAATACTAGTAAATCGGAGTTAGATGATGATAATGATAATGGAGATAATAATAACACTAATAATAATAATGGAAATGACGATGAAAAATATGAAATAATATCAATTGAAAATCAATATGAACTATTAAATTATTTAAAACAGTTAATAAGTTTGAATAAGCAAAATCATGATCATCATGTTGATCATAATCGATCAAAATTAATTGGTTATAATATTGATATTGAATATCCTAGTAAATATTTTGGTATGAAGAGTAATGAATTTCTTAATAAACTAGAACAGACCATTAATGATAATAATGAAAGGTCTAAATATAAAAAAACTGAATAGGATATCTTTATAAAAGAGTTTTTTAACTATGATATATGATTAAGATCTCTTATCTCTTATCTAATAAATATATTAATAAGCGCTTAATAAGCACATACTTTTTTTTTATATTTTGTGGGTTGTATATATAGATTAATATTCCCTTTTATTTACATTGTAATGTCTATATTATATCATTTTAATATAGATATAAGCAATTTATCAAACAATTGAACAATGTCTACCAATGGTCATGATAATACACGTATATATCCATCTAGTTTCCCTCCTATCAATTCTATAAACCTTTCTGCAAGTGAAACTTGGGCAAAATTAAAGAACCAACCTCCTCCATCATCATTGACATCAGGAATATTAGGTAATAATGGCAACAATGATTCACTACATGATCAAAACATTGTCGAATTTGGTACTAACGGTGAAATATTTGTAGTCTATTCCAATATTATTCAGGTTTGGGATTGGAAGCAATCAGTATTAGAACTACATGAATTAGATTCTAAATCGCCAAATAAAAATGATAACAACAATAGTTATTATTCAAAAAATAAACTCAATCAAAATATCAATGATAATAATGATAACAATAGCAGTAGTAATAGCAATGGGAATAACAAAACTAATAAGCGAAATGATCCTGTGTTATATCTTGTTGCAGTACATTTTGATTTAAAGGGTAAAATTTTGAAATTAGTGCCTGTTAAATGTGATCAATCTTTAAATATTTATAAAATAATTGTAGTTGTTTATCATGCAAATGATTATATTTGCAAGTTGGTTGAGTTTGGCTCACAGATAATTACAGAAATTACAAATCTAATATTACCTCCTTCAATACATGCTTCATATCCATATGATATTAAATGTTCAGAGAGATTCATTGGTATTGCCACTAATGAAGGACGTCTTACTTTATTCGATTCAGATGGTGCACCAATTGATTTGGGTTTGGTTAATAATCAATCTTCTAATAATAATATTAATAATAATCATTTACAAATTAAATCTAGTTCAAATAATAATTTCAATGCTAAGTCAAAAGAAGGGCATTTATTCTCAATATCTGATAGATATTTAGCTTATGTTCCTGGCAATAGTAATAGTTATATTAATAATGATGATTATACACAGGAATATGAATATGAAAATGAAGGAGATGAATATTCAAATAATGATTTAGATAATGATATTCAAGCATATACTAATATAAGTAATCATCAAAATAATAATAATTTAGAAAAAATGGTTGAATTAGTTACTAATTTTACTTTGGATAAATTATCCAATGTTGCCAATGGTAATAATGGTACTCACAATGGGAATGATAATACTGCAACTTATAATCAAATATTATCTTTATTAAATAAAGGATCCATATCAAATAATAAAAAATTAGATAGTGTTATTATTATTGATTTAGTATTTAAAGAAAAAATAATCAAATTTCAACCAATTAATGGAATCTCTAATCTTTCAATTTCACCATATAATTGTCAAATGGTAACAATTAGTAAAAGAGGTGATCTAGTATATCTATGGGATTTAACTAATATGCTTAACAGAGAGATAATATTGGTCGATGTTAATCTTAGGGGTAAAGTTAGTTCAACTATTTCTCAAATATTTTGGAGTAATGATACAAGTCAAAATAATTATAAGTTATTAAGTAAAAATTATGGTACTATTCATTCTTATAATCCTAAATTTAAACTATCTAATTTTAAATTTACTAAAATTTCTAAAATATCGTCAATGGATTACCTTTTAGGTTTAAAAACTAGTCATCATCATCGACTTCATAACATTATTGTTCAAGAAATTTATTTGATTGATTGTAAAACTGGGTTTTCAAGTTTAAAGTTCAAATTATTTAATTCAAAGCAATATAGTGAATCAACCATTTCAAAGAAAGATTTACTACCAACGTTTTTGGCTGATTATTATGGTAGTAATGATTTTATAGTTAGAAATGATCAATATTTTAGTCAGAATTCCGTGAATAGTAACAACAACATCAATAATGATAATAATAATAACAATAACAATGTTTACAACAATGAATCACCATTTAGCAAAATTGAAATTGAAACGTTTAAACCAAGATATTCAATTTTAAAGGATAACAATAATTTTAGTATTCAACAATATGATGTGGATGTATATAAATACCTATATAATCATGATGATTTTGGTGAAGATATTACACCTTATTTGAAAGATATTACATCTACTAAAAGAACTAATGATCTGTTCAATGCCATGCTTGAAATTGATGAGGCTATAGGGGATGTTTCTGCCGTATATAAATCATAATAAACAAACGTATTATCTATCTACATAATACAAACATATATACTAATCATTGCAAACAAGTGAGTAGTAAGTAATACCAATTTTATATTTTAGACCCTCTATCTTGCAAGGCCATTTAATCTCTCTGATACCTAGACCGTTGATATCTCGGATCTGTGCACTATTGTAGATGGCGGGACTGCAGGTCCGCCTGTTGAATTCGAACAAGAAGTGGTCTAGATGATTCCGGTACCGGCGAATATGATAGTTTAGGTCTAAAATAAAAGAAGAGCGAATCGTGATGATTTAACAAGTCACTAATATACAATATTTAAAACTTTGAATAGTCTCTTCATTCATTTTTTTCAAGTGTACTTGAAACAACACATTCAAATTCTGATGGATATATAGTTACATAATTCACAGATCTAAAGTAGTAGAGCACTCATCTCTTAGTTCGGTCCTTACTTATTCGTAATAGACAGACCCGTACAGAGTCCCCAGACCCCTCTGAAAAATTTCCGGATGACTCTTCAGTGTTTTTTTTTTTTAATCTTTGTGAAAATTTTTTCATTTTCCAAGTTTTTTCAAATTTGTATATAAGTAAGCAAATTTCTCACAATAAAATTTTAACCGCCTTCTCTTTTTTTTATTCACTAGACTTACCTTAACCCTTATAATTATCAGACTTTATTACTTTATTACTTTATTACATCACCAGATCTTCGTATCATCTTATCATTTATTACTATTATTACTATTATCAAATAAATCAGCTAAGATGCAATTCTAAATCTTGTGTTTCCTCAATAAATAACAAACAAATTAAATATAAAGTCAAATTATTAAAGTGTTAAAATAAAAACTAATTAAACCCAGAAAATGTGTTAATTAAAGAAAATTCTTATCCTAAAGTTATCCCCTTTAGTATTTTTTAAATCAAGTCAATCCTCCCCCTATCAGTGAAAGTTTAACCTACATTGGTTTACCAATCCATTTTTTAAAATGCTGTATTAATCTTAAATACTTAATCCATCAGAATGATGTCCCAAATTATTACTACTACTACTTATTATTATTATTAATTTAATCTATTATTATCTAAATCAAATTTTACTAATTAAATCAAAAAAGATCTATATCTTAAAGTTATCAATATCAATTTCCAAAATCAAATTTATTATCTAAAATGTTTTCTACTACTGCTAATCAACAAAAACAAGATTCTTCAATGAATTCAGTTCTTTTTGAACAACTATTACAAACAAGTAGCAATAATGAGGTCATCTATGACCCATTAAAGCCAAAGGTCTTGGGTGAATCTGTTTTTAATCAGTTCATCAATTCCTATAAATCTTCTAATGAATCTACTACTAGTCCATTAATTGAAAGAGAAATGAATTCAACTTATGGTTATAACAACAAGAGATCAAACGTTA
Source organism: Ruyongia chambardii (assembly GCA_030574595.1). NCBI lineage: Eukaryota > Fungi > Ascomycota > Saccharomycetes > Phaffomycetales > Wickerhamomycetaceae > Ruyongia > Ruyongia chambardii. The sequence continues at coordinate 11,567 of JAJMFI010000058.1, forward strand.
GCATTGACGATTATTCTCCAACTGTTACTCCATTGCAATTACAATTAAGTTGCTCAACTGTTGAATCTATATTTAGTGACAATGTCAACACTAATACTCCAATGTTTAATGACGAATTAGATGATTTAGATACTGATTCCTCTAACTGGAAATCATTATTTGAACCTGATGAATTATTAGATTTACAGGCCATTGTTATGAGTCAGGAATCACAAAAGCCAAAGGATGTTAAATTAGAAAGTTCAATTGAAGTTCAATTATCTTTAGAGCAAAACCAAGAAGTAATTAAGGAACAGGAACGTTCAAACTCTACTCCTATTATCTCTTCTCAAGATAAGGAACAATTATCTTTAGATTCTGAATTTGAAAATGTTAAATCATCTGCCAAACGCTCAATACGTGAAACTGACTTTGAAACTTCATTTATTTCAAGTAAAAAACTCTCGATGGATGATTTAGGTCTTGTTCAATATAACAGAAAACAACGTTCTCAGCCATTATCTCCTGTGATTGCTTCTTCAGGTGATCCAATTGTAGCTAAAAGAGCTAGAAACACTGAAGCTGCAAGAAGATCAAGAGCTAGAAAAATGGAGAGAATGTCACAGCTGGAGGATAAAGTTGAAGACTTGTTGAATATTAACCAATCTCTTGAAGATGAAATCTCTAGATTAAGAAGTTTATTGAACCAACAACAACAACAACAACAACAGCTGTGTTGATGGTTAAATAAACAAATCAATTTTTTTCACTGATCCATTATTATTTTTATTGTTACTATTTTCTTTTTATTTTTATTTTCATTAGTATCTTATTTTTATTTACAATTATATTTTTTATTTAGCGCTTCAGACATAGCTTTATTATACTATAATCAATCTAATAAATATTCTATTCATTTCTTACATTCGTTTTTTGTATTACAAAAAAGATCAGAAAGACCAATATTTTTGTATATCGAATTGTCCTTTAAACCATTAAATTGTAAACTAAAGCGTCTTCAAAGTATTGATTAAATAAATACCTCAAATGATTCATTGTGTTTAAAATTTTATAATTACAATGGTCTATGCTATCAATATTTGGTCTATCACAGTTTTCACATCATTATACTTCTATTAGTATAAGTCATCCAATAGATTTCTAATTGGAATTACATTTTTAGTTGAAAGCATCTATGCAAAATTGAATGATTTCTCTTTCCACCTTTCCCAAATATATATTCCTCATTTTAATGGAAATCAATCATACTGATCAGTTACAAAGACTGTAGCTTGTAGAAAAAAACAGTTAGTTTACAATGTATAATAGTTATAAATGGTAAATTATCAATGATGCTATAATCATGGAACAATTACAAACTTATCCATATACAGTACTATTAATCAACTGAACAATTGATATTATCGCCGATAATTTGTAACTGCGAATATGCATACATAATTTGAATATTTGAAACACCCAGCTTTTAATATTAGTATCAATTACAGCTATAAATTTTTTCATTTTATTCATGAATTGACATTTATACCTTGAAGCATAACCTATTCACTCACTCTCTGTCTCACTCACTCACTCACTCACACACACTCTCTGTATATATTTATCTATATTGATCTGGGGTAGATCAATATATGCTTCACTACTAATTAGGAAAACTATTGTTCAATCTTTCATTTATCCATTGATTTAGCCATCTAATAGTAATTAAAATTGGAATTTAGGCTGTATTATTGATATAATATGTCTTTTGATGAATATTCAAGATTTATTGACAATGACGTTGATATTGATGGCAATGGCAGATTTGAAGATTCAATAGAATCAGATAGAGGTTCTTCTCAATATGACAGTATATTCTATGAACCGTTTAATGATCATGACGTTGCTACACTTGAACTACTAATTAAATTTGAACAACATAGACTATTTAAAATAATATTTGTATCAATAACAATACTGGTCATACTTATAATACTAATTCTTCAAATTATATTAACAAATACTTCAATGATACCCAAAATCAGTATAAATTGGAATTTTAAAGAGCCAAATCTTGAATCTGATAATGCCATATTAAAGGATTATATTCCATTTGTTGATGTATTCTATGGATCTGATCAAGATGGAAGAGTATTTCCTGGATCTTCAAGACCATTTGGAATGGTCAAAATGGGATTGGATATCTTATCTTCCACTGATAGATATGTAGGTTATGCTCCAAAGGGACATGTATCAGGTGTTTCAATGATGCATGAATCTGGTATTGGTGGTTCACCAATGTATGGTCAAGTCTCTCAATTACCATATTTGGGGGAACCTAAACTAACAGATAAAAGACGTCTACAACTATTATTAAAAGATTTTGAAATTCCTGAACATAATGAAATTGGTCTTGGTAAATTGTTTACAACAAATAAGATTAATGTTACTTTTGCATCCTCTTATAAATCTGGAATTTATGAGTACAATTTCCCATCAGTACTAAATGGAATAGATATATCAAATGTAAAGAAAAATGTAATAATAGATGTGGGTCATCATCTTCTGACTAATAGTCCAGATAGAATGAAATGGACTCAAAGAGATATTGATGGGTTTATTGAACTTCATAATGTTAATGTTGCTGATACTTCAATGACAGGTACTGATAATAACCATGAAAAAATAATCACATCATATAGCGGTAATGGAACATTTGAAAATGGGTGGGCATATCAAAAACCTTGGACGATATACTTTTATGGTGAATTTGATCAACAAGTAGTAACTTGTACTGCATTTACTGGTGCTGAAGCCTATATAGATCAAACCTATGTTCGTTATGATCCTGGTAGCTTCTTTTTTGTAAATCATGTTCCATTTGGACTTTCATTAGAATTTAATAAGACTACTGTAAAGAGCAGAGTTGGTATTTCATTTGTATCAGTTGATGAAGCTAAGAGAAATCTTTATGAAGATTTAAGTCATTTAGGGTTTGATGCTCAAAAATTGGCGGATGAAACTAAAGAAATTTGGAATAAAGAGGTATTTAATAAAATTGAATTACATACAGAGAATAAAACTATAAAACAAATGATGTATTCTTCATTATATGGTACCTTTTTATTACCAACAAATAAGACAGGTGAAATGAACTTTAAATGGAAAACAAATGAACCATACTATGATGATTGGTATACCATTTGGGATATATTTAGAACAACATTACCCTTATTCAATGTTATCGCTAGAGAGAGATCTGCAGAATTGGTTAGATCTTTAATTGATATCTATAGACATGATGGATATATGCCAGATGGTAGATCTGCCAATCAAAATGGTAAAACACAAGGTGGTAGTGACTCAGATATTGTCTTGTGTGATGCCTATGTCAAAGGTATTACGAAAGATATCAATTGGGAAGATGGATATGCTGCTATGGTTAAGAATGCAGAAGTTGATCCACCAATCGATGATTGGTTACCTATTGAGGACGCATATAGACATGGAAGAGGAGGATTAGATGATTGGCATAAACTTGGATATCTACCATCAGATCGTCATAATAGATCAGTAACAAGAACTGTTGAATACTCTTATAATGATTTTGCTCTTTATACAGTTGCTAAGGGACTTGGTTATGAAGAGGATTCCATGAAGTATCTTAAGAGATCGGCTAATTGGAAAAATCTTTGGAATATTAGAGTCGTTTATTCTAATAATGGAACTCAATATAGAGGTTTTTTACAGCCAAAAGATTCTAATAGTAAATGGGATAAAGGAAATAGCGATGATACAAAATATTCACCACTGGGTTGTCGTCATAGCTGTTATTGGACAGATTATACCTATGAGGGATCAACTAATGAATATGGTTGGTCAGTCGTCTTTGATATGGAATCATTGTTGAATTTAATGGGTAATAAATCTACTGTTATAACTAGATTAGATGATATGTTTTCATTATACGGTGTTGGATTTGCTGATATTGGGAATGAACCAAGTTTCATGACTTGTTATCTTTATAATTTTGTTAATGCTCACTATAGAACTAGTGAAACAATTAGATACCTAGTTTACAAAAACTTTGGTGTAGGTGTCAATGCTTTGCCTGGAAACTCTGATGCTGGAGCTATGCAAAGTTGGTTTATTTGGAATATGATTGGGTTCTATCCTGTAGCAGGTACTACAACATATCTTATTGGTATCCCCTTTATAGAGGAAACAGTAATTCATTTAGAGAGTGGACATTCTGTTTTCATTATTGCTGATAATTTCAATAGTGAATACAACTTTGTCAAATCTGTAGAGATTAATGGGAAACCTTGGACCAGAAATTGGTTTACTCATGATGATTTATTCAAACATGGAGGTGTAATAAAGTTCACATTATCCAAAACAAGCACAAGTTGGGATTCAGGAGATGTCCCTCCAAGTCCTGGTCATTTTGAATGAGTCAATCTACAAATTTTTAATGATATCATCATTTGTACTTGATTAATACCAATACCGTTTCGCATAGAATATATATTATAGAAATATACACAATTCTTATTCATTATTAGTTTAGATAATGCCTGATCAAAAATATTTGTTTAATTACCAAAATAAATGTAAATTGTTTATTGTCTATAGTCATCGCTTTTCTTAGGTCCAGCCAGATTGACGAATAATGCTTATATTTAACTTATAAATAATACACGGTTGTTTAGTGGAATTTTTTTTAAGTTCCAAATGAATTGAAACAATCAATAAGAACAACAAGTAACCAATCAACAAGATGAACCTATCATGGTGATATTCACATTTCTAATACTTGCAGTAAACTTTATATCAACATGTAATGCAGTTTTAAGTATGGTTGTACCAGTTTACTGTGACTTCCCCAAACATTTAAGCCTGTTCTTAATACCAAAAACTCAACAGGCAATAGATACCAAATTAGATCAATATAGAAGAAGATATATTAATAGTACTGTTGATTACCAAATTCAACTTATAAGTGGAGATACAGCTGATTTGAATGGTGATCATATTGTTTGCAAGTTGGGCTTTTCAGACGATATAGAATCTTACTTTGCAGATCCATTAAATAAGGATATCATTATTT
>JAJMFI010000058.1:16755-49505 GCA_030574595.1 Ruyongia chambardii
CTCCAAAGTTAGATGTCAACTTAATCATTAATAATTTTCAAAATGAATTTGATTGGGATTATGAACTATTTAACCAATTAATTCAACCAGTGTTAAACGAGTTAAATAAACTAACTAATATTAACTTAATTGTTTATCAAAATGATGAAGAATATAGACATAACTATCATTTGACCTATAACAAATTAACATTTGTAATTAATTTTAACAATAAAATTAGTTCCAACAATTATATCATTGATAAATTAGCTGGAATTCAAGACATAAATTTAAAGGTTAATGAACTGGATAATACTGAAGAGGGACTCTTTATGTTTCAGATAAAGATAATGGAAATCTTTGTGGGTCAACTATTCCAATTATTGGGGTTCACTAAATATTTACTTCATCCCAAATCTCCATTCATCAGATTAGATATATTAATTAGAAGACAGATATATCAAAATTATTTGAAGCTACAAAAGGAAAATCAAATGAATTTACAACATTTAATGTCAAATTACTCATATATTAAATGGGATGAAGTCTTGTTGAATTCCTATGTTTGCTAATAGGAAATCTTTTGATTTAATATATAAGTAAGATAAATATAATGCCATTGTATAATATGCTAACATTTAAGCTACCGCTAGCGCTGGTGCTTTCTTCTTTTTACTTTTTGATTTATCCTTGAAAGATATCCAATTAGGATTAATACCATATTTCTTTGCCAATAAGTCACTGACAATCTTATAATGAGATCCTTGTACAACAAGTTCAATTTTATTGGACTTCTCAAGTTTATTCATCGTACAGGAACCAGAACATCTAACTTTTAAGTCTTTAGCTAAATCAGCTGGAATAATGTTAAAGCTTTCAACATTAATTAACTTTGTTATTTGTTTTCTGCCTAGAACAGTTTCTTGAAGAATCTCAATGGTTGGAATTGGACCTCTGATAGGTTTTGCCCCCTCTATATCCTCACCTTCTTCAATAATGAGATAATAATCAAGGAATTGCATTAAAAACAAATTTGAAATTTCACTTCTTTTGATTAGATTCTCTTTTGATCTTATGCAAGCCTTTAATGCATCATTTAATAAAATCTTTGATTTATCATTTATATCAACTAGTTGATTATCAGAAATGTATTTATTCAATATTGAGTTTACTTCATCAGTTTTATAAAATCCAGAAGCATCCAAATTGGATCTTATAAATAGATCTCTAACATTATTAGATGGTTTAAAAAGTTTGATTATATTAAGATAAGATGAAGTTGGTTTGGCCGATTTGGCAGAAGAACCAGCAGCTATAGATGAGGACTGTTTAACTTTATATGGAATAAAATTTGCTAATTCTTCTTTAGATTCTTTTTTTGCAACTGAAACAATTGTTAAATCATCACCTTTGCCTTTCAGTTTCAAATATCCATCCGTTTCCATTTGTTTTAAAAATTTTGCAGCTTTTTTATATGAAGATCTCTTGATATTTATTCGATCTGAAGGGGTTTGTAAGTTTTTAATCACATGATCCATAAAATTTGATGATGGCATCGTTAATTGTAGTTTATATTGAGTTATTGTTTGAAATAATGCTCTTTTAAATAAATAATCTACATCCTCCATAGTTAAAGTATTAAGTTGCTCAGAAACAGTCTCTATTTCATCATTTTGGGTGTTCTGTTGATCAGTAGCTAAACCTGATCCTTCAACCTCAGTTGATTGTTGTTCTGGTTGTTCTGGTTGTACTGTATCATCAACTTGATCATCATCTATTGATTGCTCAATCTCAGTAGGCTTTAGTTGAATTTCAAAATCTTGTTTAGTTACTGTAGGTGTTATTTTATGTTTAGTCATTCGAAACAAGGCATCACCATTGGTGTGATAAATCCTAACGGCAATACCTTTTTTACCAACAACACTCTGTTGATTTGCAAGATCCAATTCAAGGAAACCAACAGCCTTAATAATCAATGGATCGTAAATATCATTGATGGCCACAATTGTACCATGAACAAGCCTTTCGTCAAAGGGAGGAACAGTCCCTGGAAGCATCAAATCAGCACCAGATTCCAAAATTTTGATGACTTCAGTATGAGACTGAACAATTGGTAATATGAATGGACATTTCCATAATGTATATATAGTTGGGATATAGTCGTTTGTGTCTTTAAACTTGAACCAAATTGGAACGTTATCATCACCAGCAAAGTACAACATCCCAGCAGACTTGGCATTCATATACTTTGTATTTTTAGTTCCAATGGGTAACAACTTCTGTTCAATCTCTGCTGAAATATTTGAAGGTAGATTATATGCCTCTATAATGCTAGTCAGCATCCTTCTCCTCTCTGAAGACTTCAAATTAGTGAGTGATTTCACCTATTAATAGAGCTGTTAGTAAACATGAAATGTAACGAATAGATAAATGAATCATTTATTTACTGACCTGAGGCTCCTTCTTGAACATTTCTTGAAGATTTACAAGTTTACTCTCGTGAGTAGCACTATTACTTTGTACTATAACAAGTAACTAGTACTAGTAACTGTTAACTGTTAGTAAGAATTTTTTCTTATAGTAGAACAAAAAATAATTAACGCCTAAAATCATTGAAAACAAATAACAGTAACAGTAGATCAATTAATTACTATAAAGCTTTATCAAATAGACCATGCAATTCACATTGGAGGTGCCCATTGACGGTATAATATACTCGTGGTGTCCATATATGCCCCTTTTGGTCCTTTCAACGAGTTCTGGGAAGATCCTAAACGCATATAGAGCTGATGGCAGTAGTGTATGGGAAATTACATTAAGTGAAGGTATTCTAAAGAACTTTATATGGAAACCAGATGGAAAACAGTTTGCAATCATAACGTCTAAGAATAATTGTCTTATCTATGATACTAATTCTGCTAAGCTTTTATCCTCTGTTCAACAGAAGATTGATATCAGTTTTGGAAATTGGAAATTTAATCCATCCATTGATGATAAACCATCCAAGTTTAATAATATCTTTGATATAGATCTTATTAAATATCTTCCCAAATTACCTCCATTGCCAAATTCGTCCATTAATAACACATCTACTACTGCTGCTGTATCTAATGGGACTGGAGGTGCTATAGCTAGCACATTTAATGATAAATCAACTATAGAGGAACTTATACAGAATAACAATAATAATGATTTAGATTTTCTACTATTGTTTAGCGATAACCAGTTAAACGTTATTCTTCATGGTCTTTTCTCATTAGGACCAATTGATATATTGAATACTGTTGATAATAATGGTAATGATCAAGAAGCTGAAATTATTAGGCACGAATCATTTGATTTAGAGACTCATTATATACTAACAGGTTCATATATGACTATGCAACTCTGTTTAACAAAATTTCAGACAAACTTCAATTCCAAGATTGATAATTTGAATACTATAATATTATTATCATCTAAAGTGCTGGCTATTAATAATTATATTGAAGAAATATTGAATTATTTGAATAAAGATATTAAGATATATTTAGACTTAAACAACAAGTTCTTTAACATTTTAAAAGATGACAATAAGGATTCAAACATAGTAGATATAATAAATGATTTATTTTTGACTGGTATGATGAATGATTCCTTAAAGGATTGGTTAGTTAATACAATTGGGGATAGAGGTTTAAAGAGATGGTCTAAAACAGCTGAACAAATATTCGAAGTAACTAAAAGAACAATTTTTTATCATTTATTGCCCTCATGTGAAAGGTTATTAATTCTATTAAGTAATTTAGTTGGATTATTCAACGATACTGAACATGATCAAATAAAGGAATTTATTAAGGAATCAATAGAATCAATTAAAAAATTAATTAAATTATTGATAAGTTTTATCCAAAAGATAAATAAGGAACAGTCATTGTTTAATTCATTTACAAATTGGATTAATTATACCTTGATTGTTGAGATTCAGGAAGAGTCCTCAACGATTGATTTAAATTCAACTGATATATTTGAATTCATCAACAAAAATATTGAAAGATCTAATTTATTAACAATTTTACCAAATTTAAAGAGATGTTTCAATTCAATCAAAATAAATTCCTTTGATTTGTTCAATGCTATCAAAATTTTAATCAAATCAAACGTTCAAAACTCATTTGAAACCATTCAATTGGGAAATTTAACTCAAAATCAAGTGATGAAATTTTTAAATAAGAGTACTTTAGTTGTTATAAGCTATGAGGAATCTCAGTTAACTATCTACATTTATAATCTTTATAATGATACATTTGATAATATTCAAGTTACAGATATTCAAACTTCTAATCAAGTAATGGACATTGATCTTTCCAAAGATGATAATCTATTTGTCCTATTGAAAAATAATGAATTGAAATGTTTGAATTTATTAAAATTGATTAATAATAAGAATAAAGGTCAAGTGACAACAATATCAATAGATGATAATAACTTTTTCACTTGTGAAGATATCAGTGATGAGATTAATGATTCAAAATATTTAACAATAAGCTCAAAAAGTAATATTGGTTGTATAATTTCAGGTGATTTACAGAGGTATATCACATTCCCCATTTAATGCTAATCTATCTCGATATTCAACAGGATGTAAATATGCATATTTATTAGGTTCATAAGTCATTGAGTTTACTCTTGAATAGCATCGGAATAAAAAGTTTTGTAAATATCTTTTATAATGTTTAATAATCTTTTTATTATAATTTATTCTTTTAAAGTAATCATTATTAATATTATCATCATATTGTAAATTTAGAGAATTCACTAATTCATCATCACTCATTACCATTAAACTCTCTAGGTATCTTGAATCTACAACTAATAAAGGTTGTATTTCTAGTAAGGTCTTTTGCATATTCTTAACCAGTTTTTTTATTATATTAATCTGTCTGGTCTTACCGATATCATCTCCATTTCTAGTAATGGGTATTAATGCTACTGGCATCTTAATATTCTTTCGAAATGATACATTTGGATTCTTTGAAAGGAAATTATAAAGATGCATGACTTCTCTTACCATTTGATCATCTTTTAGTTGTTCAGTTTGTGTAAGCTGTTTAAACTCATCTGAAAATTCAGATGGTAGTATTGGTTTTATATCTTTAATATCATCATTCGGTAACACAATGAACTGATCCAATACTGTGGGCACTTTGTAACTTTTTAGTGGCATCTTTATTGTCTCAATCCCTACAGTACTTTTGGATTTATTTGATAATGATGTTGGATGACTTAGATACTTAAATATTGCAGATTCATAGGGCCAACTATCTAAGTTCTTATTGGTTACAAACCTTCCTAAAAGAGGAAACTGAATGTAATGATGCTTCAAATAGGCAGTTTGAAATAGTTTTTGAAATGATTCTTCATTAGATATGTCAGTAGTTTCTACCAATAGCGACTTAATTACTTTCAAATCATTTTTGAAGTTTTTTGATGATTTACGATCAAGTTTGACATGATTATATTTATGAATTCGGTTGATAAGTCCTGCCTTTGTACGTGCATCTATCAATGAAGGTATTTGATTCAGTTTCTTCTTAGCATAGTTTATGGGAAATGTCTTTAGGACAACCTTGCTCATTTCCTTTTTCAAACTTAACAATTTTATCTTTATATATGACTGGCTAAAGTATACACTGTAACTGAAAAAAAAATTTATATAGACATATTTTTTTTATTATGGGGGAGAATTTATATTAAGTATATACAAAAGGTTTTTTTAATTCTATAATGACTATATGATTCTAATTTGAGATAAAATCAACTGATATAGCTAATCCATGAGTCGAACTTAGCATACTATGACCAATGATGGCACGTCTATCATTTTGTCTCTTACAAATATCTTGAATGGCATAAGCATAAGCTTGAATATTTTCAATAATCTGTTTATCTGTTAGATGAGGTTTACCTACAGATAAATGGAAAGAAGAATTCTTTTCTCTGATTGGAGTATCACCTCTAGCTTCTCTAATAATTTCACCAATATTTTTTTCAACAACAGTACCTTTTTTGATAGATGGCATCAAACCAGCTTTACCAAACTTTCTTGCAGCTTTCTTTAATTCAACCATAACTTCTGGTGTAGCAAAAGATTTTTCAAAATCTAATGGTGAATCATTCTTTACAGTGTCCTGAATAAATTTAATACCACCAACAAAGCCAGCACCATTATCGAGAGCTTCCTTACCTAATTCTTTATTTTCTGTTAAGAATAAAATTTTAGTTGGCTTTAATGGATTTGGTAACTTTACCATACCAGATAATACACCATCTCTCTCTGCTACAACTGGCGCGGTTATTGAAAATGTAACGGATTCACTTGATTTACCAACTTCAAAGGCACGTAGATATCTTAATGCTGTATGTATATCCATATATCTGAATTCTTTTGATACTGGTTTCTTTGCTAATAATAAATCAGCATTATATTTCAGACGTTGTCTTTTTAATCTATCTTGTTTATTCTTTTCTCCAGCTGCTAGCTTATCAGTTTTGTGAGATTCTTCACCTAATTCTAGAACATATGGTTGCAAGTCTTCAGCCTTTGGTAGAGATGACCCAACTGATTCTTCATCCTCTGTTATATCAGTCTTGGTTTTACTTGTCTTAGCTTTACTTGTAGCTCTTGCTGCTACTGAAGAAGCACTGGAAAATAACCTTGAAGCGTTTGAAGAAAATATACTTTTGTTTATTTTCAAACTAATCATATCCCAAATATAAAGATGAATATCTTGTTTTTATTGAATTGAATCAAACAGTATATATATATATATTTATTTTCAGTATCTTACTTAACTTACTTACTATGTCGATATTCAAATGAAAATCAAAAAAAAAAAAAAAAAAAAAATTATAGAAACCAATAATAATTAAGCTTTCCGGGTAATAAATCATCACGTGATCTTGATTATTGTATAATTGCTTCTGTAATTATCAATCACCAATGCTTCTCTGATACTACATGATCTCCAATATGATGTAGTAGTCTTCTAAGATCATGTCTGGATATGTTTTCTTTTAAGATTATCATTTCTAATGGATGATTACCGTTAAAATACTTGATTAGTTTATAAAAGATTTGAGCAACATCTGGTGGATGACCATTGATGATTTTGCTAATCCATCTCTTCTCAATAGCTGTAGCCCTTTCTATATCCAATAGTATAGTATCTTCATCTTCTTCTTCTTCAATGTCCAGTACACTACTGTTACTGCTACTCTCAGTTCTCTTCTTATTTTCTCCATGTTTGGAGCTATTGCGTGGTCCATTCTTTCCATTGGAGATATCATTATTATTATTATTTGATATTTCATTTCCATCATTCAAATTACCATAATCTTCATTATCAACTTGTTTGGATGAATTATCAGTAGTTAAATCTGCAAAATTAGATTTCTTCTTTTTGGTGATACCTTCTTTTTCCAAATCTTCATCTACGGCAATTTTGATTCTATTTGAAATCTTTAACCAAACAAAGGTCAAAGATTGTGTAACATAACCATGCCTAATCAACCAACTCAAAGCATCTAAATATATATCTTTATGGTCTCTTGATGGAATAATTGAAATAAATTGTCTTGGTTTGGAGATTGATAAAAGTGATAAAAAAGATGGTAAGGAAGGTAATGATGGAAATTTTATCTTAAATCCTTTTGAGTTTTCATGTATATCTTCTAATGGTGACATTGGAGAAACAACAAATATCGATTTTGTACTCAATGGTAATATTGGTCTAGCCTTTCTCCAATATATTAAATGATTAGCAAATGAGATTAACTGAAACAAATCAATCTTATATGAAGTGGAAAGATTCTTTAATGATAAACTGGGTGTCAAATTATTTATGAATGTAACCAATGGTTTATTTGATTCTAATTTAAGATCTTTTATTATAATATCAGGAGTGTCTAATAGTAATAATGCCATAAACTCCATATTTATTTGGTTATCAGTATTCTCCATGTCATCATTCACTCCAGAATTTCCAATGAATTTATTTATAGAAGAAAGATAAGAACCCTTCAAAACAGCCTCTGTCTTTGATGGTAAAGTGACAAAAGAATTCTTTAATGGGATTTGCAAAGAAATTAATTTATCATTGATTTCCAAATTAGCAATATCAGATATTGATATTGAATTGAAACACTGTGTAATAGCTTTGGCTAATGATGATTTTTGATTTAATTTTTGATACATTTCATGAATGTTGTTATTCAAAGATTCATATTCTTCTTTTATTTTTATGATCTTTCTTGCCTCATTCCAAACATAGTTCGATTTTGATTGTTCATATCTTAAGATTAATGATAATCTTGAAACAACATAATGGAACATTTCATCAACTCTATAGTTGTATTCAACAACAGTTGGATTCATGACAAATACAATGTGAAACATATTCATTTCTGCTTTATCCTTATCATTCTCACTTATTGTAAATGTATCATTTCCATCACTAGTTTTGGTATTTGGAGTATTATTGTTATTATTGTTAAGTTCATTACCTAGCTTATTAGCAGACTTCTTCTTTTCAACAACTTTATCAACATCTTTGTTAATATCATTGTCAGAATCTCTAGGTATTTCAGAATTTTCATTGCCATTACTATTTTCATTATCATCTTCATAGATAGATTTATCCTTTCTAGATACTTTTCTCCAAGAGCCATCTTCATAGATGTGAATTGGTAGACCAATAAATCCCATATCATCTACAGTAAGCTCAAACCTTGAATTACATAATTGTTTCGGAGGGTTTAGAAACTCACTTAAGAATTCGACGTCAAATCCAAAAACTTTTTCTATTCTATTATTGACGACAGTAGCACCAACGGTATTGTTGATCGTACTGGCACTATGGATATTCATTAAATTATTCCCCAACATTGAGGTGATGTTTGAATTATTAATTAAGGAATTAGCCTCAGACAATGATTTTCTTGAAGAAGAATTGATTGAAGTCTTTCTTTCAGATGTATTCATACTATTACCACTATTTAGTGCTTTCTTGTGTAATAGTTTTTCTCTTACTTTTTGATCATTTTCATCTAATAAATCCAGTAATGTTTGACCAGATGTGTAATCTGAATTTGTATTTTTGATCTGTTTGATCTTTTTGATCAGTAATTTGGCAGGAATTTGGATTTCAGTATCAGAATCATCATTGAATGAGTCCATTGATGAGCTAGAATCATAGCCTGAATCGTCTGAATCGCTATTGCTATCAGCATTAATCAAATCATTATCTAACGCAAATGGCATGGCCTTGTAACCATATGCCTTTGGTTTTGGAGGATAATGATACACCAACTGAGGCCCATTGTGTGTCTGTATGGTAAACAGGATACCCTGCAAACATGGATTGGGCAAAAGCAGACTCATATTTCAGTCTGTTTCTAATTTAGTTGTGTATAAAATTATAAAATCTGTTTGTAGTTTTTATTGGCAGTTTCTGTTTGATTTTTATCAAAAAAATGTTTATCGCATTTTCTGATAGTTAAACAGAACAGTCAAACAAAACAAAACAAAACTGAACATACAATGGAGATTGTGATGAGGTACAAATGCTGAGATTATACTGGTAATTAATTGAATTTCTGTTGAATACTTTTACTCGAAGGGCAATTCTTTTTACTGTTGAAATCCATAAAGCTTGGAATCTTCAGGTTTCCATTAAACAGAAATGAATAAAATTTATACCAATATTTACTAGTGGCATCTATAGTTTCTGTTATATATTACAAACATTCAATGATTTGGTCTGAATTTCTGTTGCAATGTTTGCCTTGTTCTTTATTGTGAATTGTATATTTAAGGACTCGCATTTCTTAAGATCTCAACTATGTCTTATCAGCTCATGGTTATATTGAGAACTACCAACTAATAACTAAGTTATAATTTAATAATGATTTTCACTGATAATATGAGATTTGCTTGCCTTAAATGTCAAGAAGGTCATCGTTCTTCCAGTTGTAATCATATCCATGATATGAGAAAGGGGACGATCTACATGATTCCACAAAGAGGTAGACCAGCAAAAGGTTCTATGAATCGTATGAGGATCAACCTTGTAGCTGCTGAATTAGATGAAGAAAGAAACCCAAGATGTCCAAAATCAGATTCTTACGTCTTTGATTGTTCATTGACCAATTGTTCTCATTGTCAATCGTTAAGAAATCCAGTTCATTGTACAAGGGATGACCCTAGTCTTGTCAAGAATGTGTTCTTGAAGACTCATTCGATAAAATTGTGTGTTGAATTCAATGGTAAGCGTTTCCCAAATCAAATTATTGATATCCCAAAGAATAGTTCAAAGCAAGATTTCACTACAATTGAAGCATTGATTCCTGTTCCAAAAAGAAACAGTAGCTATTCAAAGGATCCTAGTGATCCATCTTTCAAAGAAACAATCATAACACCACATCAATGGGTTTCATATTTTACCTTGAACGATGAACAGAAAAATTCTGTAAAGAGAAGTTTATCGTTAATTAAATCTGGAAAGATCCAAAATGATAATGATAATCTTGATAATGGGTCGAAGCGCACATATAGAAGAAGAAATATAATTGATAATGATCATCAAATTCAAAGACAAGATCAAAACCAAGATCAAAATCTTACAACAAATCAATTAGGTATATGGAATACAGCTATTACAAATATAGATGATGGTATACAAGAATCATTAAATTTCTTGAATGATGAGCCAATTTATGATTTTTATGGTAATCGAAATAATACCGCTAATCTCAATATCACGCCTAATAATATTCAAATATCATCATTAAAATCAACTCAAATATTTAATGACTACGTCAATAGAATACATTCATATATTCAAGATCCAAATTTCACATTCGCTGAATATGAGAAGGAACTTCGTCATGAAAATATAAATCAAAATCATGAGCAAAACCATGGAGTAAACTGTGGTAACCAATTTAATCAAATTGAGCAAGAAAATGACTTTACTAAAAACCAAATATCTCATGTATCGTATGATTGCATATTGGGGAATGAAAGCTATGAATTAAGGGATACGATTAAAAGCTTTATTGTTAAAGACGAAGATGACAGCTACGATGATAAAGATGAAGATGAGTATAGCAAAGATAGTTCTAATAATGAGAGCACTGGAAATACATTTTTACCTGATAATATCGATCCATGTCTACTGAATGATAATGATCAGGACAATCATGAATTTCTTAGCCCAGAGGGTATCAATTGTTATGGCAATTTCGCCCTCATCTATGATGGTGGTTACAATACCTTTAACAACAGTAATGTCAACATTATTAATAACACTATTGTCAATGATAACACCAACAATATTGACAATGTTAATGTTGATACAAGTTCCAATATTTTTGGCTATACATCTGATTCCATGAATGTGTTTACGCTCAATACTTCTTACAATTTCATAAGATGATTGAGGTGACATCCAATAATTGTCTACATTCAATCTTTACACTTGGATTTGGTTTCGGTATAAACCACTGATTCAGATTATCTATTCGTAGTACTATTTATATATACTAATTCTAGCTATTATAACTAATTAAACTTGATTCTAAACCATTGAAAACATTTAAAACAAGTTAGTCATCTAGGCAATGCAATAGGTCATTAGAAGATAACCCTTCATCGAATACTTGTGCCTTATTTCTTCTAGCATTAGAGACAAAAGTTGGTTGCATGAAATGAGGTGTTGTTGAATTGGAATCAAAACTGTTTAAAGAGTTTACATCATCATTATCTTCATAGTTGTTACTATTATTGTCATTAACGTTGATATTGTTATTGATTAAAGTATCGAAATCATCAAAATTTACGGGATACTTTTCTTCAATATCCACTGAACCTTCTTCGTCATCTTCGTCATCTTCATCATCATCGTCATGATTTTTGTTTTTATTATAATTTGTATTGCTTTTATTACTAAATTTAAAATCTCTTATACTATTCAACTCATCAGTAGTAAATGGTTCGTAGTTTATTGGCACAAAGGGAAGACCAGCTTCCCTTTCTGGTACAAATTCAATTTCATCATCAATATCGACGTTGTTTTGGATTTTAGTCTGGAATTGAATATTTGTATGTGTTTTATTATCCGTATTCTTTTTAGAATGTATTATCAAATCATCATTTTTATTAAATATATTTTTTGAATTTGCTTTGGAAATTTCAACCTTATTGGCATTATTGTTGTTATTATCTCTTAATATGTTCAATTTAACTGCTTTTGGCCCAAGAGGTGTTCTTAGTCTTCTTGTTCTTCTTTTCTGAGCTGATATTAAACCATTATTATAGTTGTTCAAGTTATCGATGTTGCTGTTATTTGAGATATTGAGATTTGGATTACCATTATAATTTGATGATTTTCCACCTAGTGGTATTCTTTTCCTTAATTTATCATTTTTATTTGGAGTTTTAAGAGCACCTTTCTTTATTATTAGGTTTTCAGCATTATTGTTGATATTTGTGTTGTTATTATTGTCATTAATATCCTTAAAAATAATTTGTTTTGATCTTGATACTAAAGGTGTTTTTGGAACAACTTTTAAAGAGTTTTCCTTATTGGAGAAGTTGTAGTTGATATTCAAGGACATTATTAGTAGAAACCTGAAGCCTATATGTCCTAGTTATTTGGTGATTATAAATCTAACAAAACAATAATAATTGATTGATCATGTATAAACAAAAAAAAATACACAAAATAAAAAAAAAATTAAAAAAAAATTACAGATGAATCAGTTCCGAGGGTAAAGTAATTTATTCCGGGTTGATATCTTCTTTGATTTAATGCAATACCTACCTATATACATACATAACAACTAATTTAGTTACTAACTAATGTTGTATTACCCTGGTTCGAGAATCTAATATATATTAGGGGTAGTTGATGGTTAATAATTTTAATTTAGACTTTACTACAAATTTTGGCGACTAGTGATCATGGTCTTAAATTATTCAGATTTGGAAGAGATTCATTTAGAGGATGTATCAACACATATATATGATATTTATGTTGATCATGAAGCCAATTCTATGAATAATATTCATGATTTAGGAATTCTTTCCAAAGTGGAGCAATTAAAGATCAATGTTTTAGACCAAGAAATTAATATTGAACAATCTATTTCTAATTTAAATAATTCTAAAAGTAGTACAGGGTTTGTTGTATGGAGAATATCAAAATTATTTATTCAATGGATAATTGAATCAGGTCCTGATCTTTACGATTTTAACAATAAGACAATAGTAGAGATTGGTTCAGGAATAAGTGGTTTATTTGGTATTTTAATACCCAAAAGTTTTCCTAATTTGAAAAGATATGTTTCAACAGATCAGTATCATTTAATAAAGCTATTGAAAAAGAATATGGAGAATAATATAGACTATGCAATAAGTTCAAGGACATTGGATACAACAGAGATTTCGAAAGACAAATCTATCAAGAAAAATACTAAGAAAAGGGGTAAAAGTAATAATCAAATAGATGGAACAGTAAATACAGGAGTTAGAATCGATGTTTGTGCCTATGACTGGGAGGAACTTGAACAAGGGAGATTCAATTTACAGGAAATTGGTATTACTGTTGGAGATGAGATTGATAATGAGGGTTGTCCAATAGACTATATTATAGGATGTGATATTGTATACAATGATTATTTGGTGAGTCACTTAGTAAATGCTCTTAATAGTCTATCTAATAGAAACACTAAAATCCTAATCGGACTTCAGCTGAGACTACCAGAGAACATTGAACAGTTTGTGGCAGAATTACTAGAATCTGGAATGAAAGTTTACAAGCATAATCCAGAGATTCTTTCAAAGGAGCTACAACAGGGCTACATAGTATATCTAATAGAGAGGCAGTAGTCCGTATATCTGTATACAAAATCATATACTTTCACACTGCTAATTTTAATTTTCACTAATAATAGTAGACTAGTGTATACAGTACGTATATAAATATACTCATCGTTTAGTGTCGTTTATCGTATAGAAAATTAACATATAAAAACAGCACACGGTGCACGCTAGGTAATATTATGATCAGATCGTCAACTCCAATCATGAACATACTTAATCACTACCGTAGCCATTACTATAAACCCGTCGTAAAGATACATATGGTTCTTGCATATATTCATCATTAATTATAAGTCATCTAAAGATGAATATATTGCCTTTGATTGGTTGGGCATAAAGGTGAAATATTCATACATATAAAATATAAGTAACCGACTTATTTCTTAAATATATATATATATATATTTCCTACCCTCATTTTCCATTTTCCAAACTATTAAGTAAGATATATCATAAGCATATACCATGAGTATAGTATTTGGTAAGGATCATGCTGGTGATACCATTTCTCAAGAGATCAGTACCTCTCATGCCAGACGAATGGGAAGAGTGGAAAACTATTTTGCACTTTTACAAAGACAAAAGTTATTCAACAACTTTGTGGTTATCGCTGAGTTTAACAAAAATATCAAGGATGATCCATCTCTACTATATCATTCTCTAAGAGAATTGATGTTGAAATACCCTATTCTGTGCTCCACTGTTATCCATGATCATTCTATTGCTTTAGATTCTCCAGATCCAAGACCTAATCGTGATTATATTAAGGTGATAAACAAACTTTCATTAAACGATATCATTTTTGATCTAGATGAAGAATTAATTCAATTATATAATAATAACAGCACTGTAAATAAGGAAACGTTTTTACAGAAGATTAATCAAATCACTTTGCCATATAAGAATAATAATAATCAAGAGTGTTCACTTTGGAGATTAGCATTTTTAAACAACTACACTCTTGTATATATCTCGAATCATTGTCTTTCAGATGGTATTACTGCAACTAATCTATTTAAAGATCTCACAAATGAGTTTAATAAGATAAAGTCATCTAAATCAGGTGAACCAACTTCTCAAGTTAAAAAATTGTCCATTCAAAACGAAAAAGATTATTACTATAACTTAGATTTAATCAATTATAATGAAGATAGTATTAACAATGACCTTATTTCCAAATTACCAAAACCTATAGATGAGGTTGTCAATTATTCTCCTCCTTGGTGGTATTTCTTTATATTTATCTATAATCTATTAATTATCACCTTTCTTGTATTTTCAAAGACAAGAGTTCAAAGAGATCAAATTCATCATTTTAGACTAATTAATATTACAAATGATCAAATCAATTCAATAAAATTGAAATTAAAGAATAAAACTAATAATAATAGCATTACTTTAACCCCATTTATTCATGCTTGTTGGTTAAACTCTCTTTATAGGGAAGGAATTTTAAAAGAATCCCTTCTCAAGTATAGTGATGTTTCAATTCCTCTAGATGCAAGAAAATATATAAATCAAGATGAAAAGACCCAACAGGTTGTTGATCTAGATGATTATAAATATGGAGCTAATACTTGTGGTATTCATAAATTTTTCAAACCTGTTACTAAAATTTCAGTAGAAAATATCATCTATTTTAATGATTATTTTAAAAAACGTTACAAAGATAAATCTTTTATCTACAATCTTGGTATACTTAATAGTGATATGATTAGTAAAAGGAAAAACTTAGATTCAATTTTAAGCGAAGGTCTCATAAATTCATCTAGAAAGGGTACATTGATATCAAACGTTGGTCTTTTCACAAATAATAATGATATTTCAATTGTTGATGAAAAAGATGGTTCAAAGTCATTCAAAGTTAAAGATCTCATCTTTTCTCAAACAACTGCATGTTTAGGTTTCAATTTTATTTTAAATATGGTTTCTACTATGGATAATGGATTAAATATAGTTATTACAATGGCTGACGGTTGTATCGAACCTGAAAATTTTGATAAATTAATCCAAACGTTCAGAGATAACCTATTACATGAAGAAATCGTTTAGGAGAACATTATCTTATCAATATTAATTTATTGATTGCTACTCAAAGACTAAAAAAGGGAAAAAAGATCAATAAGATCATGTATATAGCGTAATATATACTGTATATGATATTCTTATATCGAATGATGAGAAAATGTTACAAGTCCATTTAAGTCATCAATAAAATTAAATACATTGAAATCACTATACGTACTAAAAACGATATCATTAAAAGGGAAATATTATACTTAGAGTTTACCAGCCTTTTCTAATTCCTCAATCTTAGCAACCAGCTCTTTGTGAAGTTTACCACTAGCTTCGAAATCAGTTTCCTTTGATGGCCAACCGACAATCAGACCAGATTTTTCCTCATATTTTGGAATTAAATGGAAATGGACATGATCAACTTCTTGATGTGCAATTCTTCCATTGTTCTGCAAAACATTATAACCTTTACCCTCTGGGCCATCAACATCAACTTCAAGAGCCTTTGTTAATTTTTTAACAACTGGTAATATATCTGATAATGATTCATCACTTAAATTATGTAACTTTGCACCATGTTCCTTAGGAATAATCAAGGCATGACCATTTGAAATTGGTTGAATATCCAAAAAGGCTAAAGTTTTGGCAGTTTCGAATAACTTGAAGCAAGGGATTTCACCTTTGACAATCTTACAGAAGATACAATTAGCATTGGAAGCCATCTTTCTAACTTTCAATAGATAATAGACATAAATAATATTATAGAAGTTTATGCTCTTAGTTACATTTCCCCATTGTTAAATTTCGGAGTTTTTTTTTGGAAAATACGACTACCGATCACGTGAGACACGGTCGGAATTATATCGAAGTATCACTACCATTTTCTCCATTTAATTAACTATTCATCATTTGGTTGGCTCAATGGTTGATTACTCTTGATAACTTACTGGATAGTGATTATAGATCTGAAGATTTGATATTGAATATGCTCACTATAAATACCTTTTAGATACAACTTTAATCATAGGTAGACCTAGTTAAATCCCTCACTCGGTCTTACTGCCCAAATTAATCCTTTGGATCAATGATTGCGCATATACTTCTCCATTCGATGAAACAAGCGATAACCACCAAGATCGAGTTACATCTGAAGGGCTGTTTGATAAAGAGATTTACAATTACTCATCTATACATTAGAGACGTACAGGGTTTTCTATTAATATATCAAAATGACCTTATTCCCAACTTTGATATTGAATCATATTTGATCATCATCATATTTCTAATTTATCTCTCTCTCTTTGAAGAATCTAAGATACCTGATTAAAGTAATACTTCATTAATAGATCATCAATATAATAAAGCTAGGATATGCTCAGGATTGAACAATAGACCTATATAGCAAATCAACTTATGATACTTATTGTTTCCATCTCTATAATCAAAATATTTGCATCTTTTCATCCATAACACTTTTTAAACTTGAAAACCAATATGTCGTTCGAAAATAAGTTAGAATCAACTAATGATACTAAATTAGAACCCACTACAACTTCGTTAGAAGATAAACTAGATAAACATGAGAATTACTTGCCATTTAAGAAACTAATTATTGTTTTATTTGCCATAGGATTCATTTCTTTTTTTAACATGATCGATTCAACTTCGGTTACACTTGCTGGTCCATATATATCGACTGATTTGAATGCTCAAAAGACTATACAATGGGCTGGTACTGCATTGTTAATGGTTAATGCAATCTTCACAACTTGGAGTGGTAGATTAAGTGATATATTTGGTAGAAAAAATGTAATGATTGCATCCGGTATTCTATTAGGATTCTTTGACCTAGGCTGTGGATTTGCTCAAAAGGATTATCAATTTTTCATTTTAAGAGGTCTTTGTGGTATTGGTAATGGTGCTCTAGCTTCACTACCAGTCATTACATTAAGTGATGTTGTTGTATTTGAAAAGAGAGGTCTTTATCAAGGTATTTTAGGCTCTTGTATGTCTTATGGTTTAGCAGTTGGTCCATACATAATGAGTGCATTTATTGAAAAGACTAAAGTCTCATGGAGAGGTTGTTATTTCTTCTTATCGCCTTGTCTTTTACTATGTTGTGTCATTTGTTATTTATTATTACCAAATACCAAATCATCATTATCAAAGACTGAAATCATTAGACATTTTGATTATTTAGGTTCACTATTAATAGCGATTACAATCATCTTTCTACTAGTTCCATTAAATGGTGGTGGTAATCTTTATCCATGGGATAGTGCATTGGTAATTACAATGTTCACTATATCTGGTGCTACATTTATACTGTTTATATTAGTAGAATGGAAATTTGCAACTCTACCAATTATACCCTTAAGACTATTTAAAAACTTAACAATTTCTAATTTATTACTTCAAGCATTTTTATATGGATGTGGCTATAGTTCAATATTATACTATTTGCCTTATTATTGTGAATTAGTGCTTGGACTTTCAGTTATGAAGAGTTGTCAATATTTATCCATCACTCAATTCGTTACTGCATTCTTATCACCATTTGTAGGTAAATTGATGAATTATTTGAACGGCTTCAACTATGTTCTTTGGTTTGGTTATGGCCTTTGGTCTATAACATGTGGATTAATGTTTACCTTGGATATTGATACTTCAATGAAAAAATTTGGGGTATATATGTTCTTATTCGGTATTTCTTATAGTTGTACTTTCCAACCTACCATTTTAGCCATTCAAGCAAATTCAGATAAAAGAGACAGGGCATTGGTATTAAGTGTTAGAAACGTTTTGAGAGCCTCTGGTAATTCAATTGGTGTTGCCATAAGTTCTTTGATCTATACTAACTCTTTGGTTAAAAATGCTAATAATTTGTATAAGGTAGGAACTATTGACGAAAGTTTTAGAGAGAAAATACTCAATAATGCATATGGTAAGATTGACATTACCCTTTTCACATCTGATCAACAAATTGTTGTC
Organism: Ruyongia chambardii; assembly: GCA_030574595.1. Classification (NCBI taxonomy): domain Eukaryota; kingdom Fungi; phylum Ascomycota; class Saccharomycetes; order Phaffomycetales; family Wickerhamomycetaceae; genus Ruyongia; species Ruyongia chambardii. Next base: position 35,666 of record JAJMFI010000058.1, read on the forward strand.
AGAAGTCTTCTAATGGGATCAATGAAGAATATTTTCAAATTGTGGTTACCAATATGTCTATTTTGTTTTGTCTTTTCATTCCTTGTTAAGGACCACCCATTGAAGTATAAAGATGAGGAGCAAGATATTAGATTAGATGAGCCTAATGAGGAGATTTCTGCATTAGATGAACCTCAGCTATTATATTCCAATGATAAAAAGGTTAATGAAATTGAAACGTTCACACCTGAAAAGGACACTATTAATTTGAAGGTGACTGTAAGTGAGACTACTAAAGAGCTGAAAAGTAAAGTCTAAATATATATTTCCTCATGTATAACCATTTGAACATCACTGATAAGCAAAACATTGCACGCAAACTCAATTATTCAATTTTTTAGTAGAAGTAGCGGTAGATGTAGTAGTTAGTACATAATAAATTTTCAAGGGGGGCCATCGCTAAAATCAAGATCAAGATCAAATTAACAATCAAATATCAAAAACAGTTAACAAACAAATACTTGGGCAGACAACAAGCAGATTAGTAATGGTCATTAAACCATTTAAAATAGCAATAAGGATATCAGATGGCTCTGTCAAAAGTGATAAACAAAGCCACGATGATCATACAGACTTTCAGATGTTCCCAGATAAAGAAAATGACACTATCAACCATAAAACATGGCTAGGGAGCCTACCAAAAGAGACATTGATTTCACAAATATCTTTACCAGGAACCCATAATTCAGCAGCTTGCTATAAAGCTTTACCATCTGTGCAATGTCAAGGAGATTCAATTACCACACAATTGGAAAATGGTATAAGATTTCTAGATTTTAGGGTGTCTAAGAATGAATCTGATCCAGATCATGAATTAGATTTAGTAATTTGTCATGACAAATATCCAATTAAAATGACTGGAAATGTTTATTTAGAAAATACATTAAGACAAGTTTATCAATTTGTTGCAGATAATATGACAGAAACAGTTATAATTTCTTTGAAGCAAGAAGGTAACAGTACATGGAATAACGATTATGATGAGTTTGCTAAAACTATTTGGAATAATTATATCGATCCTAATCGGGGGAAATGGTATTTAAAGAATGAGATACCAAGACTAAATGATATTAGGGGGAAAGTAGTATTATTTAGAAGATTTCAAGTTAAGAACCTGAATCATGAATTTGGACTTAATGTATCTCATTGGAAGTATAACTGTATCAATGATGACAGAGGAATGTTTCAAGTACAAGATTGGTGCGAAGTGGCGGACGCTCAAGATATAGAAAGGAAGGCTAGCTACATAAATGATTTCAGCAAAATATCAACTGCATATAACTATTCTGATAATTTAAAACCAAAACTCTTTATAAATTTCTGTTCAGCATCAAACTTCTTTTCCCCAGATTGTTGGCCAGAAAAGATCAATGCCAAATTGCTAGAAATGAGAATTGACCAACAGTTTGGACCTGGAAATGGTATTGTGATACTTGATTTTGCTGGAGCAGCTGACTGGAGATTTACAAAGATACTTATTGCCTCTAACTTTTAAATAGTGTAATCCTCTATGCAATACTGGTACTTACTACTTACTGTACGCACTTGGATGAACAATGTCGATTTCTAAAAGGATGCACTGCATGTTCGGATGTAAATGTGTAAAAAAAAATTCATCGTCGAAATAACTTATGCAATACGATATGATAAAATATGTTATTTACAACTATAACTTGTTAGTCTCTATATACAAGCTATTCATATTTAATAATGCTTTCCAGACGTTTGTTTTCATCCTCATCTAAACTGTTAGCTGAAACATCAAAATCTTCTGATACTTCTAATATTACCAATCCTATTTCAGTAAAATATATTAAGAAGTTCGAACCTGGCTCTACTTACACAGCAGAATTCTTTACATTAAAAAGATTACAATATGAAGGTAGAGAGAGATCTAAAGCACAAAATAAAGTAAATACATTCTTTATTGATCATAAGACTGCAGATCCACTAAACTATTACTTGAATCCAAAATTACTATCGAATTATTTAAGTCCAGGTGGTAAGTTATTACATTCTGATGTGACAAAGATGCCACCAAAATTACAAAAGAGAGTCAGTAAAGCTGTAAAGAGATCAATATGTGCTGGCTTCATGTCTCCACATCATAGAGATTTAGGTTATTTACCAAGACTAAGAAATGATTTCTAAAGAATTCTCAACTCAAATATAACTCTAAAACACACATACATACCATCTTAGCTCACAACTTCTCATCGTTCGCTTCAATCCCATATTTAACTTATCACACCTTAATTAACTATAAATATTAAAATATATAAATATTGTACATATAACTTTCCAATTTACTTAGTCAAGCTTATTTTCCATTAGTAGGTCTTTGTGACTGATAAGCACCATGTTTTTAATGATCTATTTACTTAAAAATGTACTGCTCTATAATCTACATGAATATAATCAATATCCTATTATGTTAATGTATTATATAATATCTTTCCCTGTGTATATAATATATTATTTATATTGTTTATAAAAATCATTAATATTTTTTCATTAAATTTAAACCAATCATATTCCATCATTCAGTAACTATCATTCAATAACCATCGTTCATATATAAATCCTTTTAGTTGTTAAATCCTAATCGAGATAAGTATTTATAATTTATGAGATTAATCAAGTTAGAGTAAATCATAATAAAACTGTAGTTGGACTAACTAATTTGATATAGACATCAGTACCCCAACCATAATAAGATTGAATTTCTAAGGAACCACCAAATTGTTCAACATAAGCTTTTGATAATGGTAACCCGTAACCCATACCAGCAACCACATTTATATCTTCACCTGGCATTGAGTTATCTGCCATACCATTCTCTTTAGAAGCATTATCCTGTTCAACAGTAGTAAAGCTATAATCAAAGATATTTTTTTCAATTTCTTCAGCAATGCCACCACCTAAATCACTGATTTTAATTTCTAATGATCTCTTACCAATTAAATCTTTAGATACAATTGTTATCTTAATTGGCTTTTCAGAATGATTATTTTCAATTTGTGATCTAATGGAATTCTTCAATACTTCAGTACAGAAATATTCCAAATGATTACCAATATATGGAAATTCAATATCTTTTCCAGCAACAATTTCAATTGGAACAGTTTTATAATATTTGATGAAAGTCATATCATTGACAAATCCTGCCCAAATGGTTAATAATTCAGAAATTTTTAGCCTTCTATTAATTATACCAATATGATTCTTATCTGGTGATTCAATGTTATTCATATAATTTGTTGTGATTGTTTCAATATTAATTTTATCACTAAAATGATCATTTAAAAAATTTACTATGTCTTCCTTCTTTAATAATGGTTTGACTTCAGTAAATCCTTTAGATAGTGTTGGAATAGCATCTCTATGAATATCTTGGAATTTTAATAATGTATCTGTAACTTTTATTGTGTCATTTATATCAACCTCTAACAAGAGTTTTAAAGATTTGATATACAGGTTATAAGTCTCAGCAATATATGGATTTAATACCACTAAATATGGCAACTTTCTAAACTGAGCCAATCTTTTACAATTATATATTACTAGATAATTAACAGTAGCAATTCCATTTGAATGAATATCTTGCTTACTTAAATCTAATAAAGAATCAAGAGTAATATCGGGTAATTTAACAGCAGAGAAATCATTGATCAATTTATTTAAAGAATTTCTTACCTTATATTCCTCTAAGAAGGACAATTGATGCTCATGTTTATGAGAATTACTTTGATGATGTTTATACTGATTGTGATTTATATTCTTTATGTTTGTTGATGGGGTATTAATAGTGTCTTTTTTACCTTGTAAATTTGGATTTTGAGCAGCAGTTATAGTTGCACTTGTACTTGTATTTGCCAATCTTGAAGTAGAAGTTATATATCTTTTAAAAGATCTATTAATAGTGTTTCTTATCATGTCAAGTATTATTATATATACCAGATATATCAATATTACTCAGTATATCTTAACTTATAATCAATGTTATTACATGTTTAAAGCAATAGTCATACCAATATTAATATTTCTTCACTCGTTATTTACTGATGTTTGGATGTGATGCATATCCAATTTCCTGGAGATACGGATAAAAGGATGTTGGAACATAAAAGAGTATAGGAGTCTCGGGAAGATCCTACAAAAAAGTTTGTAGTCTATAAGGGTCTTAAAATATAATAATGAGACTTTATTCGAGACTATTATCTTTCTATATAACATGGACTAGTCTCGCCTTTGAAGTATTTTCTATTTTTTTTTTTACTTCTGTTGAAAGGACCATAAGCTCTACATTGGTAATTGAATTAAATTGAATTAAATTGAATTAAATTAAAATATTGATCAAAGTATTTTTCTCTCTTAATACATACAATGGTACAGGATACCAAATATTATGACCTTTTAGAGGTAGAAATTACTGCTACTTCTACTGAGATCAAAAAGGCATATCGAAAACTGGCCCTACAGTATCATCCTGACAAAGTATCAGAGGATCAAAGAGTAGAATCTGAGATTAAATTTAAAGAGATTAAAGAGGCATATGAAGTCTTAATTGATGATGATCAAAGATATAATTATGATAACTATGGAGACTCAAATGGAGTACCACAAGGTAACAATGGATTCTATTATGATGAAGGAGATTTTGGTGGCGCTGAACAATTTTATGAATTCTTTGGTGGTGGATTTGGAGCAAATGGTGGTAATGGTAATGGTAATGGTGGCAAAAGATCAAAAAATGAAAAGACAGAAGATGCTCATCTTGACATAAATGTTACATTGGCAGATCTTTTCAACGGTAAAACTGTTAAAGTTACTTCAAGTAGGAATAAATTATGTTCTACTTGTAAAGGTTCAGGTCATAAATTAAATGCTAAACCAAAGAAATGTAGTATATGTCAAGGTGCTGGTTATACTCAAAAGATCAATAGAGTAGGTCCAGGTATGTTCACAAATGCATATGTTGATTGTGTAAGTTGTCATGCAACAGGTCAAGTTTATAAATCAAGTGATGATTGTAAAAGATGTAATGGTAAATCTGTCAAAGAGGAAACTAAAATATTAGAATTTATTATAGAAAAAGGTTCTAAATTTGGTGATAAAGTTGTTTTAAAGGAGGAAAGTGATGAAGCATATGGTAAAAAGACTGGAGATGTAATATTAACCATTCATGAAAAGAAATCTTCAAATGATGAAATCTTTATTAGAAAGAATAATGATCTATATTTTGATTTAAATATTACACTATCAGAATCATTATGTGGATTTAAGGATAAAATAATTTTAAAACATTTAGATGATAGATTATTAAAGATTTCTACACCAACAGGTAAAGTATTAAGACCAAATGAATATATAAAAGTTAAGGAAGAAGGATTTCCAATTAAAAATAAAAGTTTAAGAGGTGATCTATATGCTAAGATTAATGTTGAATTTCCACCAGATTATTGGTTTAGTGAAAAATCTGATATTGAAAAAGTTTTAAATATCTTACCAAATTCAATACCTATAAAGAAAGATTTTAATGATGAAAAGAATAGAGATAATTACAATAACGATGATGTTAATGTGGAGAATAATATTGATGAAGTAGATTTTACAATTATTTCAAATTCATCATTATTACCAAATTATAATGAAGAGACTGAAACAGAAGATGATAATCAAGATGATAAAGGATTTTTCAGTGGTGGACCAACTAATTGTACACAACAATAATCGTTCTCCCTTTTCCTTTTTTGTCATTTGAATATATAAAATGAATATTGAGTATGAATAATAACTTATTGGCTAATAATATGATTGATTATTAATACTAGAGAACGTTTTAATTAGTAAATTTGCAGATTTGAATATTCCAAATTGTACATAAAATGAATATCAATTTAAATTTGCAAATAAATCAATTAATTAACTAACAAATTATCAAAATATATTACTTATTAACATTAAATGTTAAGTACTTTAAATAAGAAAGATTTATATGTATGTATATAAGTAAAATGAATCATTAAAGGATAAATATAAATGAATGTATGATTAACTATTAATAATATTTACAAAAGGTTAAAGCTAAGAGACATATTTAATTATATAGATCGAATAATGTAATTAGCATATATAACATGATGAATTAATTAAAGATTGAACTAATTTAATGGGATAAGTACCATCTACCTTTAGCCTTTCTTCTATTAATAATTTTTCTACCAGCAGCTGTTTTCATTCTTGATAAGAATCCATATCTTCTCTTTCTTCTTAGAGTACTTGGTTGATAAGAATTACCTCTTGATTTAAAACGACGTTGACCACCACCTAATATTGAATTTGAAAATATTGAACCAAAAGTAATTGGAGCAATAGCAGATATATTGTTAGTTGAAGATTGTGATAGTAATGAAGATGGTGATGAAGAAGATGATGATGATATTATATTACTTTGACGAAATAATGACATTGGAGTCTGTGATGAAAATGATGATAATTGACGACTATTTTATAATTAATTAGTTAGTACTGATTGAATTCAAGTTAACTTTAATTTTAAAGACAGTGAACATACATGAAGCTTATACCATTTTGAGCATTTGCTATTCTTCTAGTAGATCTCAGTAGAGAAAACATTATTTTTAATTATTAATTTGTGTTAAACTAATAAATTGATTTTATAACAGTCAATATTCTTAATTAGATGTTGAGTTTATTTTTCAAATATTTGTAAACTTAAAAGAAGAAGAAAAAAAAAAAGTTAGAAAGCAGTTATTGGCGCATTATTATTACCGTATATAGTAGTACAGTGTGCTTTTCCAAATTAGGAAAACGATTCGCCAAATTTATTATAATAAAAAAAAAATTTGAAAAGAAGAGAAAAAAAAATAGACAGAGATGATGATGAGTACAGTTTAATCAAGTATAAATATCAAAAGAGAGTAATACTAAGAATAAGAAAAAAGTATTGGTAATGAGTACAGTTAAACCAAGAAGAATTGCTAGTTCTGATGTAAATGAACCAGTTAAGGTTCATCTATTAGGAGTTAAATCTATTAGTAGAGAGGAAACAGAAAGATTTTTAACCAAATTTTTAAATGATGAGGAAGAGAGAGGATTATCAATCAATAATAATAATAATAATAATAATGGGTCAAACATTAATAGTAATAATATAACCAATGTTAGAGAAGTTAAAAAGTCAAATAATGCAGCAAATATTTCACAATTAAAGAGAATACAAAGAATTTTAAGAGGTTTACCACCATTAGAACCAATTATTTCATTAAAGGAAGATAATAATACTAATAGACATGATAATAATAATAATAATAATAATAATAATAACAATAAGAAACGTAAGATAATACAGGAAGATTATGAAACAAATGAAGATCAAATAGATGATATGGTAGTAATAGATGAACAACAACAACAAGTTGAAGTTGAAGTTGAAACTGGTGGATCAAAAATTGATAAGGAAGAGAGAAAACGTTTAAAGAAGGAAAGAAGACAAGCAGAGAAGAAAGCCAAATTATTAAATAAATAATAATAGCAATTAGAAATCACTATTGTTTATCAATCATTCATTATATGTATATAAATTTGTTATTATTATATTATATTAATAACCTATTTGCAAATAAATAGTCAGTTGTATTATAAACCAATGACAATGGCAAATAAATAATCAATTGTATTATAAACTATTTGTAAATACATGGTTAAATGTATTATAAACTATTTGCAAATGAATATTTTAACTAGAAAATATAAGCAAACGATAACTTAATTGGGTAATATTACCATTGATATCTATATCTGGATGGTTTTCACTTTTTTTAAATACACAAAGATACACACAAAGTAAAATTAAATACAAAGATACACACAAAGTAAAATAAAATACAGTAAATGAAAATGTAAAGTAGAGAAAGTACAAAGTAAAGAAGATGGTGACTATAACCATTACAATATATTAATATTCTAAATAGTTAAATTAAGATTTTAAAATGTTATTAGCCGGGTAAATTTCCATTGATAGTGATTTACTTCCTCCGAATCAAAATTCATAATCAAAATTACAATTACAATCAGAGTGAAGTTTTTTTTTTTTTTTTTTTTCCAATCAACTGTTGGAGTTGACCGTTTCAATTGATCTGTAATGACTAAAATAATTAATTAAAATTAATTAAACAATAACCATAATAGTAATAATTGATAACTGATAATTCGTTATCAATAGTAATCAATAAGCTTTAAGCTTTAACCGGAACAAACATGTAATATATCGCAAATTCCAGTCTATATTCTCCACACTTTTGACCTATTACTACAGCTATCATTATTATTACTACTACAATTATTATCACAAATTATCAAAAATTATACAAAATATTAGTATCTCACCGTAGAAATTAATAAAGACATCATTAAGCATAAATTGTAATTTGTATTGTAATTATAAGAATAACGGCGATATTAAATATCAATACTTTATAATTTGTCTATTTGATATTTGATAATTTGATATTTGATAATTCGATATTTAATTAAATTTATCTTTACTAATTAATTACTCAATTGAATATTAACATATAGTGTATAATATATATGATTAATACTAGTAAATATTTATTCAATATTGAATATTGCAAAGTAAATAGTATAAAGTAAGTAGTATATATTGAATAGTATAAAATAAACAGTAAGTAGTAGTATGTAGTAAGTACTATAGGGTAAGTAATAAGCTTAGGGTAGGGCATCAATCAATGATAACTAATTTGAACAGATTTAAACTGGCGGGTATAATCCATCAACGTAAACGAAGTTCTTAATAATAATAATAATAATAATGATTCTCTTAAAAGACAAGCCCTATATACATACATACATACAAGCCTAGACAGACTCTTGTGACTTTCATTTTTCCTTTGCCTACAGAGCACAGAGTATTAGGTAGAGGTAGAAGGAAAAAAGGTAAAGGGGCTGTCCAGTGTCTACTATTTTACCGTAGGTAATACCTACGGCTTCTTTTTTCCTACTGACACAAATCTTTTTTTTATTTTTTATTTTTTATTTTTTATTTTTCTTTTTTTTCTTGTTTTTCTTCTCTACAAATTTCACTCTGTGTAAGGTACCTGGTCTGCTCTCTCTCTCGTACCGTACGTACATACTATTTGTTTGTTTGTTAAAGTTGCGACAAGTATATTAAACAATTAAACAATATATGGAACGCAAATGCAAACAATTCATTCATAAAATGATTATATAGAATAAGTGCGATTATTATATAGGTTTTATTATTTTCTCTTGTACTACATCAGTAATATTACTACTACTACTCTCTCTCTCTCACTCTCTCTCTCTCTTTAATAAAGTATGACTCGTTTACTCTTATTACTCTTAATGCTTATTACCTTTTAGTGAAAAAATTTTCTCTTTGACAAATTGACAAATCTCTGCCTGCGGCACACGGTACAATTTTTTTATTTTAATTTTTGTTAATAGAAGAAAAGAAGAGAAGGAAAAAAAAAAAATTTTTTTTTAATTTTAAACAGACAAAAGAAAAGAAATTCTTATCTATTAAAATTTGATTATTAAAATTAAATTATTGAAAATGTTCTTTCTTATAATCAATCTTTAATTAAGATTTGGTCTTTAAATTCATTTCTTATTTCTTCTTATTACTTTATCTTGTAATATAAATATAAATAAAGATATATTTGATTAAATTATAAATTATTTAAAAGTTATTAATTATTCATTTAAATTATTTTATTTATTTCTATATTTATTCCTATTCATCTCTATAACTTATAGTCTTTATAGTCTTATAGTCTTATAGTCTTATAGTTCTAATCATTTTAATACTATAAAGGTTAATATACTTGATTCATATAATTGGCACATTACTTAAAATATTATAATTTTTGAAGAATAAGATAGATAATTCAAAAATGTCATTTTCAAAGGAATATCCAATGAATGATATTGAAAAAAATGGTTCAACAAAGGAAGAACAATTATTATATGAAGAATCTTATCCAAGTGAACAAGGTGAACAAACTGATGCTAAATTAAGTTGGTTTAATAGAATTGCAAGTTCTTTAAATGCTGAAACTAAAGGTATTGAAAGAGTAATGCCTGATGAAAGAGATCCAAATGAAGGTGTTTGGGGTGCTGCATCAATGTGGTTTTCTGCTAATATGGTTATTGCTTCATTAGCATTAGGTGTTCTTGCTGGTCCAACTCTTTATTATTTATCATTTTGGCAATCAATCTTTGTTATTGTTTTCTTTAATATCTTGGGTTTCCTTGGTGTTGCATTCTTTTCATTATTTGGTCCAGAATTTGGTTTAAGACAAATGGTTTTAACAAGATTCTTATTAGGTGATATTGCAACAAGAATTTTTGCTTTAATTAATGCTGTTTGTTGTATTGGTTGGGGTGCTGTTAATATTATGGTTTCTGCACAAATTTTAAATATGATTAATCCAGGTGGTCATCAATTACCTCCATGGGCTGGTTGTTTAATCTTAATTGTTTCAACAATTATTGTTACATTCTTTGGTTATAGAGTTATTCATTATTATGAAAAATATTCTTGGATTCCAAATTTTGCTGTATTTTTAGTTTTAATTGCAAGATTACATATATCTGGTAATTTTACTGGTGGTTCATTTGTTGGTGGTGAAGCCACAATTGCATCAGTATTATCATTTGGTTGTACAGTATTTGGTTTTGCAGCTGGTTGGGCAACCTATGCATCTGATTATACAGTCTATATTAGACAAGATTATCCAAAATGGAAAATCTTTACTGGTCTATGTTTAGGTTTAGGTACTCCATTAATATTTACTCAAATCTTAGGTTCTGCCATTGCATCAGGTATCTATAAAGATGATAATTGGGCATATTATTATACAGAACATCAAACTGGTGGTTTAATCTTTTGTGTGTTATCAATTGATTCATTAGGTGGTTTTGGTCAATTTTGTTCTGTTATATTAGCAATGTCAACAGTTTCAAATAATATTCCAAATATGTATTCTGTTGCACTTTGTGCTCAAGCTTTTTGGTCAAAATTAGCAAAAGTACCAAGAATTTTTTGGACAATTTTTGCAAATTTTGTAACTTTAGCAATTTGTATTCCAGGTTATTATCATTTTCAAGATTTTATGAGTAATTTTATGGATATTATTGGTTATTATTTAGCAATGTATATAACAATGAGTTGTTCTGAACATTTCATATATAGAAGAGGTTTTAAAGGTTATAACGTTGATGATTATAATGATAAATCAAAATATCCAATTGGTATTGCAGGTACTTTAGGCTTTTGCTTTGGTGTTGCAGGTGCAGTTGTTGGTATGGATCAAGTTTGGTATTTAGGTCCAATTGGTGCAATGATTAATCCAAATGCTGATATTCCTGGTGCTGATATTGGTTTTGAATTAGCTGGTTCATTTGCCTTTGTTATCTTTAATTTGGTTCGTCCATTTGAAAAGAAATATTTTGGTCGTTAAATCTTTTGATTGATATTTTTATTAAATTAAATCATTTGATTGATATTTTTATCAATAAAGATTTAGATAATTTTAATTGATTATCATTATATTTATTTTCAAACTATATTTACCTTTCTTTTCTTCTTCCTTATATATATATAGATATATATATTTGCAATTTAATTTATTACTATTATTATTATTACTGTTACTACAATTATTACAATTATTATTACAATTATTATTACAATCACAATTACAATTATTATTACAATTATCACTCATTTGTTGATTCAGTTTTCTCTTTTTTAATAGTTCTATTCATTCATTTTATTGTTAACAATTGTATTAATTCATTCATTTATATTAATATAACTATTATCTTATATATACAGTTTTCTTTTGTTCCTTTCTTAAAATCTTTTTAAATAACTTTCTGGTTGTTGATATTATTCATAAATACAGATCATTTATTGTTTCTAAGTTAGAATTCTTCTTCATATTTTAACTCTTAACTCTTGAATTACAATTATTATCTATATACAAATCATATTTAATTTGATTCAATTATAATCTTATATAGAGATTCAATATAAATAATAATGTTCATTATTTAATTGGCTACTCATAGTTATTATACCGTAATCCATCTATTAGAAATTCAATATATATACAATATGTAATACGTGATCTAATTCAATTACTGAGACAATGTATTATATTAAATTATGACTCAATGAATATATTGGATCAATTACTCTAAGTGTTGTACCCTTAATAGCAATAACATCCTCTAATCTGCATAGAATATTGACAGATAAGAGATAACATTGACATCCGCATTAGACCCAAAATGACATTGTGGTTAATCAATTAATCAATTAAGCAGTAAGCACTTACCAAATTGATCATATCTTAATCACTCATTCATTTATACTTCTAGATTGATAATAATTTACATTGAAATTTCATTTGAATATAGTTCTTTTATAATCAAGTAGGTATTACCCAAATCAAGATACGTTGTCGGTTCGCATTAGTTGTAAGTAAGTCGTTATAAAAGCGTAGAGACTTACCAAACCGCCGAGGTTTTGGTACCTCGTTACAAAGGCTTCCTGTTGGTAAGTCTAATAATTATAGTGCCTTGGGACGTAATTACCAAAATTCAATATCAGTTAATTTCTATACTTGGATGGATAACTATAAAGATTGATATAACTTATTAACTACACTATGAGTATATAATGATCGATATTGTATTTTATAACCATTTACGTGTATATATATATATATATATTAGAATAAGGTAGAAAGAAAGATCTAATTAATCTTTACAAGGTGTTTACATACTTTAATGGAATGATTAATAACTAATTAACAAGAAAAGAGATAAAAAAAATGATAAAAACTGTACTAATATACTATTTAGTGTATAAATTGGAAACTAATGGTGTATGAATGTAGATCTATGTATTGAATGGAGATAGTAATAAATTGAATTTAAAACTTTCTAAATTTGATTTGAAATACTAATGGTAGACTCCTTATGATATACATCAGCAATATTAGTTTTCCTTCTAATCTCTACTCTCTGTCTATATATATATCCTTTTTTTGTGGATGGGGAGCTTAACTTTTTGATTGATTGATTGACAGAAAATGAATGTTGTATAATAATGAATGATTAATGACTTTGAATGTTTTAATTTTATTTTTAAAAACTAAAGAGTCCTATTGTTCAATTTTTTGCTTTTTAGTTTCTGGTTCATTAATTGATATTTCTTCATCAACTGAACCTTCCTTTGGGAAAATTTGTGGAGTTGATACTTCTGCATGATAATCTCTAATGATTGAATCAACATCATCAATACTTAAAGGTCTAACATCACCTAATTTTTTAATCTTGGATGTAACATCTTTACATTGATCATCTGATAAATTCAAATTTAATTGATCAACTCTTGATTTAATTGCATTCCAACCTGTTAATCTATTAGCAAAATGAATATATCTTGATAAACCAAAATCTGATGGATTTAAAATTTCATAAGTTGATGGATTTGCCAAGATTGCCTTTGCATGAATACCAGCTTTATGAGTAAAAGCACAAAATCCTGTAATTGGATTATTAAATGGAATATTAACTTGAACTGCTTCAGCAATTAAATTTTCTAAATCTCTTAATTTATGTAATTTATATTTGGATAATACATAATCACGATCAGCAGCAATCATTCTTGCCATTAATCCACCTAATGGTGTAATACCATTTCTTTCACCAATACCTA
>JAJMFI010000059.1:0-49321 GCA_030574595.1 Ruyongia chambardii
ATATATTTGCCAATGCTGATACTGCTTATGTCTTAGCTTATTCTGTTGTGATGTTGAATACTGATCAACACTCAAAAAACGTCAAGAATAGAATGACAATCAATGATTTCATCAAGAACAATAGTGGTATAGATGATGGTAAGAGCTTGCCTGATGAATTATTAATCAATATCTTTAATGAGATTGCTAGCAATGAAATTAAATTACAGTCAGAACAGCACGCTGCTCTTTTGGCAGGTGATATCATTCCTACTCAACCACAAGCATTTACTTTATTTGGTAGTAAGAATCTAAACAGAGAAGCATACATGCAAGCATCTAAGGAAATTTCCAATAAAACTGAAAAATTATTCCAAGATTGGGGTAGATCTAAAAGTGGCAATATTAAAGAGATATACTATTCAGCTTCTCATATTGAACATGTGAAATCAATCTTTGATACCCTATGGATGTCGTTCTTAGCCGCTCTTACTGCACCATTCAAGGATAATGATAACGAAGAAGCCACAAGAATTTGTCTTGAAGGTCTAAGAATTTCAGTTGATATTTCTTCAGAATTCGATTTAGAGTATGCAAGAACTTCATTTATTGGTGCTTTAGTGCAATTTGCTAATTTACAAAACGTTAAGGAAATTCATGAAAAAAATGTTGATGCTATTATCATTTTGTTGAAAATTGCTGAAACGAATGGTAACAACCTGAAATCATCATGGAAAGATATTTTAACCTTGATTTCTCAATTAGAAAGATTACAATTAATTGCACAAGGTATCAAGGCAGATGCTGTTCCAGATGTTGCTAATGCCAGAGTTCATAGAAGTTCTACCGACAGTACACGTACTACTCAAAATGGCCATTACTTATTCGGCTTTGGTAAGAGAGCATCTTTATCGGAGATCGCTCAAGCAAATCATTTGAATCAACATTTAGATCCTGTTATTGCAGAACGTCTTGGCTCCACTGATATCACTGTATTGATGGATAAGATCTTCTCCCAAAGTTCTCAATTAAATGGTAATGCAATTTTAGAATTTATCAAGGCCTTAACTGAAGTTGCCAGTGAAGAAATTGAATCATCACTAGATAGCCCTACTCCAAGAACTTTCTCCTTACAGAAAGTTATTGATGTCTGTTATTACAATATGGGTCGTATTAGAATTGAATGGTCCTCCTTATGGGCTATTATGGGAGCTTGCTTCAATAACATTGGTACAAAGCATAACAAGTCCATTGTTTTTTTTGCCATTGATTCATTACGTCAATTATCAGTTAGATTCTTAGATATCGAAGAATTGTCAGGGTTTAAGTTCCAAGAAGAATTTTTAAAACCGTATGATTATATCCTCAAAAATACAATTGACGTTCAGGTCATTGATATGTGTTTGAACTGTTTAGATAACTTAATTGCATTGAAGGGTAATAAGATTAAATCAGGTTGGAAAACAATCTTCTGTTCATTGGAATACACTGCCAAGAATAGTAATCAAGCAATTACACAAAAGACATATCAAATAGTTGATGGTATCAGTAAGGATCACTTTGATATTGTTTTCGCCAATGAAGATTCATTCCAAGATCTAGTAAAAACATTTAATGAATTATCAAAGAACACTAAATTCCAAAGAATTAGTTTACATGCATTAAAAAATATTAGAGATATTGTTATTAAAATTGCTGCCATT
Organism: Ruyongia chambardii; assembly: GCA_030574595.1. Classification (NCBI taxonomy): domain Eukaryota; kingdom Fungi; phylum Ascomycota; class Saccharomycetes; order Phaffomycetales; family Wickerhamomycetaceae; genus Ruyongia; species Ruyongia chambardii. The sequence continues at coordinate 1,683 of JAJMFI010000059.1, forward strand.
ACACTGGATGATAAGGAAAGTGCCATTACTAAACATCGTAAGGATATATTTAAGGATATTTGGTACCCAGCTCTATACAGTTTCAATGACTGTATCATGACGGGTGATGATTTGGAAGTTAGATCAAGAGCATTAAACTATCTATTCGATATTCTAGTTCAGTTTGGTAGTAGATTTGATGAAGATTTCTGGGATAAGATTTGCGTTAACTTATTGTTCCCAATCTTTGGAGTTTTGAGTAAACATTGGGAAATTAATCAATTCAATAATCATGATGATTTATCAGTTTGGTTATCTACAACATTAATCCAAGCATTAAGAAATATGATTGCTCTATTTACACATTACTTTGAACCATTAAATATGATGTTAGATGGTTACTTAGGTTTGTTAATATCATGTATCTGTCAAGAGAATGATACAATTGCTAGAATTGGTAGATCTTGTTTCCAACAGTTAATTATCCAAAACATGTCTAAATTCAATTCAGATCATTGGAACAAGATAACTGAAGCCTTTGAAAAGTTGTTTGAATTGACAACGGCTGTTGAACTATTTGAATCTGATCCATTAATTCAAAATGGAAATGGTAATGGAGATAATATAAATGACCATACGGAGCCAGTTGATTCAGAAGCACAAAATCAAAATGAAGAGAATGGTACAGATGTTTCCACCACTTCACAAACCAGTAATATTTTATCTCCTACAAAGAAGAAGAGTTATGTTGATCTTCGTAAGAAGGCTAAATCTAAGAGTGCTATTGTTGTTAAATGTATCTTGCAATTATTGATGATTGAGACATTAAGTGAATTATTTGATGATGAAGCATTTTATAAGTTGATTGAATATGAATATCTTGTAAGATTATCAAACTTATTAGAAAAATCATACAGATTCTCAAGAAACTTTAATGATGATTATGATTTAAGAGTAAGATTATGGGATGCTGGTGTGATTGATAAGTTACCAAACTTATTAAAGCAAGAATCATCAGCTTCAGCTGTTTACATTGGTATTACATTCAAATTATACAATGATACTACCAAGATTACACAAAAGCAGAAGGAATCCATAAGTGTCACTCTAATACCAATGTGTGTTTCCATAGTTGAGAGATATGTTTCATTGGATGATAATACTCAACAAAAGAATATCAGTATTTGGAGACCTGTGGTGGTTGAAATTTTACAAGGTTATTGTGAATTGGAACAAAAGGATTTTGTTAAACATTGTCCTCATGTTTATGATTTGGTATTAAGTATATTGGATAAGAGTGTTCCAGCAGAAATGAGAACCGCTATCAAGGCCTTCTTTGGTAGAGTTGGGGATGTGTATATTAATAAGAAGTAGGGCTTTCCAAAAGATGTTTTATATGATTACTAGTTTAATACTTTAAATATAGAAAAAGAATAATGTATGCGTTTTTTGTTTTTATAATAACAAGTAGTTTAATTTATGAGATCACTCATTAGCAAGAAAGTAAACTTAGAATGTGTTTTTAGTTTGTATAGTTATAATAGTATACAATATACTACTTACACAGTTTAGTATAAGTAGTATGCATTCGGACCCATAATTACGCTTAATTCATGACTTCTCCGTGCTGAAAATTACTGATGGTGAAATTTTTTTTTTTTCGTCGACGATGCAATTTTTGAATGAAAAATTTGGATTATTCACTCATTATTGCCATATAATCATCCAAAGAATTCCTGCTTTTAACAATGAGCGTATGTGGTAACTTATAATCAAAATGATAGATATACTTGACAAATGTTAGACGCTGTAAAATTTTAAGAGATCTATTGGGAAATGTTGAGATTTGATTTTAAATTTTGGGGCAAATATGAATTTTTAGTATCAAGCCAATTCAACTTCTATTAAGATTTAAGCGTTAATGCTAAATAATCATATTAATTATCAAATCAATATATTGATATATGAAGGGTTTTATCATTTTTATCAAGTATATTTATTTTACTAGTTTATTTATTCAAATTTGAATTGAATTAAACTTAATTGATTTGTCTTATAATAAAGTCTTTTAGAATCATGCGACTGGAATAATAATACTAACAATAGTAAAACTTTATCAATAGAAAAATCCATTTGACCTTTTAGGTAACGACGTTGAAGACGACTCTGTTCCAGTTTTAATTCCAAAGGAAATTGTTAAGAAGAACACTTCCTCAAAGAAAGCTGATGTTCCACCACCATCTGCCAATAAGGATCGTGCTAAGAACAATCGTCCTCAAGCCACTGGTAATGCTGCTGCATTAAAGGATAAATCAGCTACTAGAGTTGCAAACAAATCAAGAGCTGTTGATGAAAAGGCTACTTCCAAGAAATCACCAAAGCCAAAGAATGATCGTCAACCAAGATCAAGTAAGACTGATTCATCAAAGAAAATCAAGCAAGCTGGTTGGGTTGCTGATGGTGCTGAAGAATTAGAAAATGAAATTGAAGGTGCTGAAGATGCTGAAGCTGAATTAGTTGCTGAAAAGAAACCATCTTACAAGTCATTAGAAGACTATTTAAAGGAATCTAAATCTGCCTCAATTGATGGTCCAAATTCCTCAAGACAGGTTGAAGCTGCTGAAGATGTTGAAGTCATTGCTAAGGAAAAGGAAGACTTTATTAAGGCTTCCAAGACCAAAGTTGTTAAGCAAAAAGCTTTAAAGACTAAGACTGTCTTAGACTTTGATGCTACTTTTGCTGATGACTTACCAAAACAAGAAAGAACTTTCACCTCATCAAGAGGTAGAGGTTCTACAAGAGGTAGAGGTGGTAACAGAGGTAGAGGTGGTAACAGAGCTGCTTCAGATGTTTCAAGATCATCAAACAAGTCATCTGCTGCTGCTCCAGTTATCAACGATGTTAACTTTCCATCATTAGCTTAAATTTATCTAATATTCTGAAAGTTTGGAATTCTTTAGTTCAACGACTTCTCTTTTGAACAAAATCAAAAAATCATTATTATGAGCAACACACATACCTGCTTTTCCATTCATCAACTTTTAAAAAGATGAGAATAAGTCTTTAAGAGAAAAAAAAATTCTATCCGTGTGTGTATGTGTATTTTTTCCTTATTATTTTCTCTTCTGTTCCTCTTGTTTATCATTTATTTTACTTTAATCTATCATATAAATAGCATTATTATGACTTTTTGTAATTTTTGAAGTTATTCTTATATAATTTAAAAAAAAATCAAAAGAAGTATTTATAAATAAATCACAAATATCTTATTGTAAATCAGCTAGTAACGATTCATAAGTATCTCAATTTATAAACTTATATAGTAATTAATAGTAATAATTATGAAAATTTTTACTCCACAACGTTAAATAATTACAGCTAATTAAATCAGCCGTATCTGTTAATTTGGCTCAGCTTACTACACATTTAATTGAGAATTTTTCATTTCTACCACCAGCTCGGTCGGAGACCAGTCCAGACTCCACAATATTATAAGCATAATTAAACAGTCTTTTCAAAAACTCAAAATTGCCATTATCACAAAAATTAATTAGGTAAGTAATATAGATATTTAATATTTGGGAAGAAACTATAGCTTGATATTAATAAAATATGATAATTAGTTCAAGATTCGAAAAATTGAAATTTTCAATTATTTTTAATTATTATTATTCAATTTTGATAATTATTATTTTTAGTTGTAATTTAAAATGAATAATATTTTTCAATAATTTAGAAATTTGATTAATTCTTAATATGGATGAGTAGTCTATTTCAAATAATCGATAAAAATTGTAATTAATGATATTGGAATTTAGATATAACTCATTATAAGTGAAAATAATTGATATACATATATAAATATCAAGAGTGGCGGTACGAACGATTATGGCTACAGCAAATGTAAGCGTTTTGAAAAAAAAAAAAGTAGTTGCGAATACGTTAAGAGTTTATAAGGGCATGATATTTAAATATATTTGGAATATAATATAAATAGAAAGATATAAAAATAATAAATAATTGAAAGAATTGATCAACTTAGTGATTATAATTAAATAATGTATTAAAATTCTGTAAAGCTATATACTGGTAAAATGATAAAAAAGAACGAATTTAAATTTGAATGAGTAAATTTAGTTGATTTTTTTTTAATAATAATTATGTACAAAAAGGAGAAAGCAAACAACAAATTAAGTCAAAAGGAAAAACAAACAGGACAATAAAATTAAAATATTAATGAGTTAATTCAATGAAGACCATTTAAATCTATTTTAATAATTTGTTTAATTGATCTAACCAATTAATATATTCAGTATTTTCTTTAAAGTAACCATATTCCATAATAAATTTAAATAAATCTTGATTAACACCTTGTTCAACTAAATAATTTTCAAAGCTAACTTGTAAAGTTTCATCTAAATCAGAGAATGAAGGACCAGAATAATTTAATTCTCTCTTAGTACTTGCTTCAGCTGATTCATCAATAGCTACTGATTTATCAGCAAATGGAGTAACATTATCAATATAAAAAGTTGCATCATCTGGTTTGACCAAGATATCAAAACCAATGGCACCAGTTGGCTTTTCAACAATGATATTAATATTCAAAAATTCTTGATCAAAATCAACATCTTGAGCATCTTGATCAGGTTGATCCTCTTCAGCTAAATTTGATAATCTTAAAACATCATTACAATCAAAATAAACGTGAACAATTGAATTCTTATTAGAATCATTGATTAATTTAACAACATTTGAACCAGTTGATTCAACAACTTTAAAATTAGATTTATTTAAAAATTCTTTAGCCTCTGGTACTAATTCTTCTTCAGCTTCAAGTTCTTGCTTATGCTCATCAATTAGGATATCTGATAATTCTTTTTCAGCATTTAATTGAAATCTTGATGATGAAAAGGAACGAATTGATGATGATGAACTATTAATTGACTTAAGGACAAAGATTGATTCACGTTTGACAATTTGTCTAGCAGCAACAGTTCTTAAAGCTTGAGTAGCAACACGAGTTGATAATCTAAATGACATTTTTATATTGTTTATATTTTAATAATTTAATATACTAAATTGTATTACTATATGAAGAGTAAATAAATTAAAAAAGGAAAATTTTCCAAAAGAAAATTCTACAAAGAAAAAAAAAAAAAAAGTTACACGGAATTAATTACTAAGCACTTACATAATATCTCAAACAGTATAGGTAAAATTCTTTGTATGACATATTATTATTATTATTATTATTATCATCTTGGTTAATTTATAAATAGTCAAATTATAAATATATATATATATACAGGTGAGATTATAATAAATGATTTATTAAAACTTTGATGGTATGACATTATGACAATTCAATTGTTATTCAATTGTTAGTTGTCATTTAACGACCAATGTTTAACAATAGACTATTACTTGATTTTTCATTACCACTATTATTATTTGAACCACTTGGTAAATAAGTAATATTTGAAGAATTTGCTAAAGTTGTTGCAATATCCTTTGATGCTTCTAATCTTCTAATCAATAATAAACCATCACCAGCTTTATCAAGAGCTTTTGAAATATATTCTGCAGCTTCAGCTTCACCTTCAGCTCTAATAACACTTGCTTGTCTTTCTTGTTCAGCCTTTTCTACTACAAACTTAGCTCTTTCAGCATCTTGTTGAGCAATTTGTTTTTGTTCAACAGCTTTTGTAAATTCTCTACCAAATGTTAAATGAGTAATTGAAACATCTTCTAATTTAATATTAAATTCTTTTGATCTTTCACTTAATTCTTTTCTAATTTTGGCAGATACAATTTCTCTTTGAGTAATTAATTCAGCAGCATCAAATTGTGCCACAATTGATTTTAGAACTTCATTACCAATTGATGGTAATACTCTTTCATCATAATCTAAACCTAAAGATTGATAAATTTGAGGTAAATTTACAACATCAGGTCTATGCAATACTCTTAAAGTAATTGAAACCATTTGTAAATCTTTTGTACCAGTATTTGTTGCAATATTTTTTGGTTTTGTTCTAACATCAAATATAATTGCCTTTTGTAACCATGGAACTAAAAAATGAGTACCTTCACCAATAGTTTGTTGTTTAACACCATTTATTCTATCAAAGATAACTGCTCTTGATCCACCTTTAACATCATACATTGAATATTGGGCAGCAGAGATAGCAATACCTGCTGGAATGGCAATTTCTAAATAAAATTTTCCTCCCAAAGAAGGAAAGGGTTATTTGTTAGTAAATGATTTATAACGGAGTAATAATAAAATTAATCTTTTAACCACCATTACTGTAAGTATAAAAAACTATACTTAAAGTGACAGTAATGATCAATTATTAGATGAATTGGGTTTAACATACTTGATAAGAAATCAACAACTCTAGACATTATATTAAATATTGGAATAAAGATGTACTAATATTAGGTGGCAATTATTATTAGTATTATAGTAGTAAGTGTAAAGTGCTTACAATGTCGGTTCATTTTTTTTTTTTTTTTAATTCTTTTCTTTCTTTCTTTCTCAAATGGTCAGTTTTTGTATGGAGAATTGTTACATAAGCAATGATAATAGCAATTATTATAGTGCTAACTATTACTAGGTAGTGAGTAAGTATCTGTATATGTGTATATGTATATATATATTATAATTTAAAAGTAGTAAGTGTTTAATATTTATTTGGTTATTATATTTAAATAGTAAGAAGCTAGTGGAAGGTTACCCTACCAAAAGGATTTGCCCGTGGCGATGTTGATCTTGATGAAAAATGTTTGGATGTTTCATGACTCAGTTTAATTTTTTTTTTTTTAATTTTCAATTTTAATTTTTCATTTTCAACATCAACATTGATTACAGTTTTCAAGATATATAAAAGATCTAATCGTTATAATAATAGTAGTAATAGAAGATGGAATTAGTTTCACATTTAGAGGATAGAGTTTTATTTGCAATTCCAAAGAGTATGTTTATTCTATTTATGAATCTTTAGAATGATCAGTGATCAGTGATCAGTTATTATTTCTGATGAATAAAGAGTGATGAGTGATCATTGATCAGTGATGAGTAATAATGATATTGAAGAGTACTAACTATATTAATATAAATAATTAGAGGGTAGATTATATGAAAAGACATGTCAATTATTAAAGGGATCAGATATTGAATTTCATAGATATAATAGATTAGATATTGCATTATCAACTAATTTACCAATAGCATTAATCTTTTTACCTGCATCAGATATTCCAACATTTGTTGGTGAAGGTAGTTGTTCAGTTGGTATCACAGGATTAGATCAAGTTATTGAAAGTGAAATTCCAAATATTAAAGTTGGATTAAATTTAAATTTTGGTAATTGTAGATTATGTTTACAAGTACCAATTAATAGTAATATTAATAATCCAAAGGATTTAATTGGTAAGACAATAGTTTCATCATTTATTAATTTAACAAGAAAATATTTTGAAAAATTAGAAGGAGTTGAATCAGGTTCAACATTAAAGACAAAGATTAAATATGTTGGAGGATCAGTTGAAGCATCATGTGCACTTGGTGTAGCAGATGCAATTGTTGATTTAGTTGAAAGTGGTGAAACAATGAAAGCAGCAGGATTAATTGATATTGATAATGTATTAACAACTTCAGCTCATTTAATTCAATCAACAAAATCAATATCAATTGAAAAAGTTGAAATTATTGAAAAAATTACAAGTCGTATTGAAGGTGTATTAACAGCGCAAAGATATGTATTATGTAATTATAATGCACCAAGAGAATCATTAACTAATCTATTAAAAATTACACCAGGACGTCGTGCACCAACAGTTAGTCCAATTGATGATGATGGATGGGTTGCAGTTTCTTCAATGATTGAAAGAAAGAAAAAGGGTGAAACTTTAGATGAATTGAAAAAGGGTGGTGCATCAGATATTCTTGTATTAGAAATTTCAAATTGTCGTGTATAATTTTTATTAAATATATTAAATAGACAATTTTAATCTTAATTTTAAATACATTAAATAGATAAATTTAATCTTAATATATCAATATATATATCAATAGATATTTGGTATTACTACTATAACCACTATTTTAATTACTTTTAGTATTGGTGATAGAGTAGTAAATATAATAGTAGTAGGTACTAATATAAATTAATCCGTTAACCGAGTAAACATAAATTTGTAAACAATTTATGGTAATATTGGATGAGATGTTTAACCATTAATAAATAAATATATACTTATACATTATAATAGCTTATTGTAGGACTCCTATATAATTACCAAGAAAATAACTCTATCATTGTTATTGTTTATTGTTATTTATTGTTTATTGTTACTATTTAATATCTCTTTATATATGTGTATATATATATATACTTGTGTAAATCATCATTTATTTAACCATTATAATTTTTCAGTTTCTATGGTAAAATATCTACAATATATGACACATATAACATATGAGTAACAACATATGAGTAACAACTACAACATAACAACTACAACTACAACTACAACTATAACTATAACTACAACATATAAGTAATAAGTAGTATATAATAAATCAAAGGTAACTGCCAAAATTAAAATAAAAAAAAATTTATATTCAATTAATAACAATTAAAATCAAATATTCAATTATTAATAAGAGAAGTAATCATTATCATTATAATAGTAAATTTATAATACTATAAGTTATTATAATTCCCAATACAAACCGTGGGAAAGTTGGCTAACTTTGCTTTCCAATACTAATACTATACAATACTGTTTTAATACTACTAACAGTAAATTATTCATATTAATACCCGTTCCTTTAATATTCAATATTCAATATTACAAATAATAAATTTGTACAAATTTATATATACTATTAAATTGACTATTTCTTCCAGGATAATAATAGTCATTAGTTATCAAGTGATTATCCATTCCATCATATCTATAATTAAACTTATTAATCTTTATCATAATCAACATATAATTAATCTTTCATTTAAGCGGAAATATCAAATTTGATTTTTGCGTCAAAAAGGTGAAACCATCTTTTTTTTTTAATTAAAAAAGATTTGATTTTTTATTGTACCGTTTGATTTAAAGATAAAAAAAGGAAGAAGAAATTGATTTAATTATTGTTTATATTAAGTTATATTCATTTTGATATTTGATATTTATATTCATCTTATAGGCTGATTGGGCCAATTGAATTATCTTTAGATATTGAATATTCTCTAAATTCAAAGATTAAAGATCAGAGATCAGAAGTTAAAGGTTTAAAGATTACAATGGAATATGGGGATAAAGTTAATCAATATTTCAATCCAGATCAAAATATGAATATGAATATGAATAATAACATAAGTATAGATGATTTGAATAAGGATATCACATCTAATAGTAATAATAACTCAGTTGTTAAGAAGAGTTCATCATTTACAAATTTAAACTCCTCATATTCAAATATTAATACCAATTTTAATAATTATAATTATAATTATAATTATAATCCTAATCATAATCATGATTTAGATCATGATATAGATCATGAACATGATAATCAAGATCAAGATCATCCAAGACTAATTAGAAAGAAATCAGGTGAATTAGTTAAATCATCATTAAAGTTAAATTTACTTGATGATTCAAATGATTCAAATGACAAGATAAAGAATTCAAGTTTAAAATCAAAATCAATGCCAACTACTCCAACTTATAATAAATCTGTTCATTTTGGTGAATTTAATGATGTTAGATATTTTAATCAAAGAGATAGACCATTAGCAGTATCTGCAAATGCATCACCAATTTTAGGTCATGGTGCAAATTTCCATTTTATTAATGATAATGATTTGGATGATTTGGATGATCTTGATGATTTTGATGATTCAGATGATTCAAATGACTCAAATGAAGACGACGAAGAGGAAGATGATCAAGGAATTAATAATATGGACATCAATTGGGAATTAAAGTTATTAAATTTTGGTAAGATTAGATATAATGATAAATTGAATAAGGAAGATATATTTTTAGAAAGATTATACATTAATAATGGCTGTAATGAAAATGATAATGGTGATAATGATAATGATAGTGGTACTGGTACTGGTAATGATAATTCTGGTAATGATAATGATAATAATAATGGTAATGATAATATGGATAATTTATTGAAGGACAATGTAATAGGGAAGGGCGGTAAAGATATCAATGGCGATATTGACAATAATAATAATAATAATGGTATTAACACGTATAAGGAAAAGGAAAAGAAAAAGGAAAAGGAGAAGGATATACATGAATTGATTGGATTAATTGCAGTTAAGAATATATCATTTGAAAAGACAATTACTCTAAGATATACATTTGATAATTGGAAAACAATTATTGAAGTTGATGCCAAATATGTTGATGATTCCAAATTTTCAAAAGTGTTAAAGAGATCAAATTATGATAGATTTAAATTTAGAATTAATTTAATTAATTTTAAAATTTTAAATCAAATTTCAATATTAATTACATTTTGTATTAAATTTAAATATTCAATTGATGATAAGAGTTATGAAATTTGGGATAATAATAATTTTAAAAATTATAATATTCAATTGAAAAAACATTTTATTAATAATAATAATAATAATAATAATAATAATAATAATAATGATTTGAATAAGTTTAAAAAGTTTAAAGATAAGAATAAGAGATTATTGAAAAAGATTAAAAAGTTTAATCTAGTGAATAATTCAAATAATAATTCAAATATTGATAATGAATTTAATTCAAATATTGATAAATTAAGTTTAAATCATTCCTATTTCAATAACTACAATACTTCTTCTTCTTCTACTACTACTTCTAATATTAATATTGGTACTAGTAATATTGGTAGTAATAGTAATGATTATTTAAATTCACCTGCAACACCAAATGTATTAAGAGATGATTTAGAGATATTAAAGACACCAGATTTTAATGATTTAAAGAAATTCATCAATACTTCTGATACTTCTGATACTTCTGATATGAATACAAATAATAATAACAATACTACTAATATGAATACAAATAATCAAGATTCATTGATTGATTCAATTAAACAATTATCATTATATAGTGATAAATCAAATACTAATCTATTGAATTATTCTAATAATTCTAATACTAATAGTATGAATACAAATACAAATACAAGTACAAATAATTCAAGTACAAACACAAGTATCAATACAAATACAAACACAAGTACAAGTACAAACACAAGTATAAAATCTTTTAAAGATTCAAATAATAATATTAATCTATTAAAGATGAATAAGTCATCAATTGATTCAAATAAATATAAAGAACTATTAGAGACCTATTGTTTCTTTAAAGGTGATAATGATTTGAATATTAATAATATGAATATTAATAATGAAAATTCAAACATTAATACTACTTCTACTTGTAATTTGAATACAAATACAAATACTAATAAAGATATTAATAAAGATATAGGTATTGATCATAATAATAGTATTAACAATAATAATAACAATAATAATAACAATAATAATAACAATGTTAATACAACTAATAGACCTACCACAGTTTCTAGTTATTTAAATAAATACTAATTATTTGAATATCAAATGTATATCTTAAATGTGTACTGTATTGTATATCTAATGTACATCTAATGTATGTATAATAAGTATTGTATTAAATGTATGCTGTATAAATTAAAAAAAAAAAACACCAAGAAACAATTAGAGAATTAAAAAAAAAAAAAATAAAAAAAAAAAATAAAAATAAAATTGGCATAAAAGGAATATCTGCCGAGCAAATAATCAATTAATCAAATTTATGCACATTAATATTTTACGTTACATAGTAAATACTTAAGTATGAAGAAGTAGAGTAAGTAAGTAAGTAAGTAAGTAGAATAAGTACAAGAATGAGTAGAAGAAGATAATTAAAGGGTAAAATGCATGTAATTTAAATTTAAATAAGATTTCCACCTCTTATTAATATTATCAAGAATTACTATTTACTATTTACAAATTATCAGTTAATATTTGAGATACACCCATCCATATCCATATACACTATTATATATTCAATATACACTATTATATATTCAATATACTGATATGTATTCAGTATATTCAATATTCAGTATATTCAATATATACAATAGATAAACTAATAAAGTAATTTCTCTTATTAATAATTTCCATCTCTTTCCATCTCTTTCCATTTAATTCTCATTTCTAATTTAAAAATTGAATTTATGGATAATACGGCAGAAATTAATTAAGATTTCAATACCGGCATCTACGTACTTGTCTTTTACTATATACATTTATTATATAGTGTATATAGTGTATAGTGTATAGTGTATATAGTATATAAAATGAGTGTAGTATATAAGTAAATGGATTTGTTCTATTTTTTTATATAACTTGATTTTGCGAATTCTTTATATTCTTCTTAATATTATATTCTTAATATTATATTCTTAATATTATAACATATTATAATTATAATTCATCTATAAACAACCATCTATATCATACCTATATTATTAATTGGTTAACTGTTAAATTAATAGATTAAAAGATCTCTTGATTCTTGATTCTTGATTCATATTTATAATTCAAACTATCATCATCATATATTGTATTGATTATTGATTATTGATTATCACATATCATATTGATCATACATATATCATATACTAATTAATTACCATATATATTAAGTATATTCAATTGCCGTAATTACCAATATTACTATTAAAATATTGTTAATATTAATTAAAAATTATTAAAAAATTATTTTTAAAAAAAAAAGTTTATTAGTTGATCTTTAATATCTAATACTCTTAAATTAAATTCATCATTCAAAATATCATCATTCTATCATCATTCTATTATCATTTAATATATCAATCACATCATTCTATCATCATTTAATACAAAACACAAAAATCTTATTCGGTTAATTAAAAAAAAAAAAAGTCTTCTTTTAATCAAATGCTCTTTCTATACGTCTTTGCTGCTGTATTTGTTGTTTATTATTCTTCACATATTACTGTTAAACATAAAAAGATTAATGACATACCATTGCTTTAATACTTTCATCTACTTTCATCTACTTTCTATATCTACATTTAAACTACTTTAAAGATACAAATGTTAAAAAATTAAGAAGCGCGCTTACCGACTCACTCACTTACTCACTCTTTTTTTTTTTAAATTTTGCCTTATTAAATTTTGCCTTGTTAAACTTTGCTGGTTGTTTTCTTTACAATATAATTCTAAACTGATTAATCAGAATAAAACAAGTTTAAATGTCCTTCAATTATTATCACTTTTTATATTATCAAATTTGCTAATCTTCTTTTTTTTTTTATTTTCTTTTCTTTGGGGGCAGAGGAGAATACTTACTACTACTACTATTACTATTACTATTAATCTTTTTTTATTATATTATTATTTCAACCTTACTCAGTTGATTTCATTCACTATATATATTCTTCTATTTCCTATTAATCTTTTTACTGCTTATATTTCCTTTCTTTATTTTCCATTCTTTTTGCAATTTTACTTATTAGATTACTGCTATTTGCTTTTTCTTAACTATTTTTTTTTTACTACTACCACACTCACATCTTTTAAAAACTAATTTTAATTTTAACTATATTATTAATGAATAATGAATGATTATGAATCTTATGAATCTTATGAATCTCTCTCTATTTTTTTCTATAAAAAAAAGAAAACAACTACTAAATTAAATTAAATTATATATATCATTATATATATCATTATTAATAATTGATATAATAATGTATTTACAATACAATACTTAATTAATAATTAATAACTAAAATATACATGCTACACTAATATCTAATTTTCAAATGTAATGAATTAATGAATGAAACTGTACTAACAATAATGATACATATATATTATACAGATAATTATCTGTTAAATGCAAGTTCTAATTTATTATGTTCATATTCTTCATCTTTAATTAATGGCATTAATTTACCTTTACTAAATGATTTATTTAAATCTTTCTTCTCTTTATTTTCTTCTTCTTCTTCTTTAATATTGATTCTATCATTGTTTAAATTGTTATTGTTTGAAATATTATTATTACTACTATACTCTTGATCAATTAATTCAAAAAATGGTTGAAATAACATATTACCACCATTATCTAATTTGGTAATAACATTACCTAAACTAGTCTTCAATTCTCTATTAAATCTCTTTCTCTTTGAATTATTATTATTATTATTATTTGTATTTGTATTTGTATTTGTATTATTATCATTGGTAATAAATTTAGAATTAAAACCAAATCCATTTTCAATCATTAAATCATTGGTCTTTACTTTATCGTTCTTTATATCAGTTGTTCTATTATCATTATTATCATGATGATCATCATGATGACGATGATTCTGATGATGATCTTTTGAATTATAAGCATTAGAGATATTCTTGTGAATTATTTCATTATCATTATTTGATAAATTTTGTAATTCAAAAAATATTTCTCTTGCCTCTGGTAAGATATGAATCCAATTGATTAATAAACTTGTTAATTCAAATTTATATTCTTCAAATTCAATAAATTTATCATTTAATAATTTTTTAATCATTAAACAAATTAATAATACCATATTATGACATCTTTCAAATTCAATTGCTATATTTTCATAATTTTTATTTAAATAAATTAAACAATTGTTTAAAAATTCATGTAATAACATGGATTTTTCAATTTCTGATAATTCTAATCTTCCTTGTCTTGAAAATTGATAACCATCTACATTCTTTGAATTTTGATTGGTTACATCATTATCATCATTACTTCCAATTCCATGATCACTATTATTATTATTATATTCACCATTTTTAGTACTTATAGTATTATTATCATCATCATCATCATTTGTATCAACTTTAGAAATATTTGAACAGTCTCCTCTATTACCCACTAATAAATCATATGTATATGTAATTAATCCTAATGAAAGTGGTAAATGTGTTAAAAACCAAATTAAGACTCTTCTAAACCCACTAGCCATTAACATTTCATCCATCATACTATAAGCTGCAAATGGATTATGAATTAATATTGATTCAAATAATCCGTCAATACTCCATTCTTCATAAATTTTATCAGGTGTAATTTCATTCTTAATAATTTCTCCTGTTATTTGTTCATTTATATCTTGAATAAATTCTTGTTTAACACATTTGGCAATTGTATAGATTACAAGTTGTGATTTTTCCTTATCAATAGATTCTTCCCCCATTAATATCATTGTACTTAAAAAGTCATCCCAGTTATTAATTGTATTTGATTCATCTAATTTAACTTTGGTGTTAAAAAAAACATTCCCACCTCTTGGTATATCTCTCCAATCTCTACCTTCCTCATCAAATTCAATCATATTATCTTTAGATCTTATAGCGTGTGGTGGGCTACTACCTTGAACTAGAAATTCTTCATCTTCTTCTTCATTTCGATTATTATTATTATTATTATTATCATTGTGCTTGTGGTTTTCATAATCTTCTTCTTCATCATCCTCATCATTCCATGCATCTTCATCATCTTGAATTAGTCTATTATCTAATCGACTATTATAATTGCTATTGTTCATAAACGTTGTTTGATCTTCTTCATCATCTTCAAATTGACAAGTACATCTGATTCTAACAACCCTATGAAAATGTCCTTCATTATCTTCATAAACAATTGGAGCATTAGGATTATCATCCTCATCTTCGATTTCCTTCTCATATATAAGATCATGTCTATAATCTTCATATTCATAATCAAACATATATTGAATATCTTCATCATATCGATCATTAGGTTCAAGATCGATTAATGTTTCAACAACTTCATTTAATTCGGATCCAAGTGCCAACATTGCACCAACATACCATCTGACATCAGCATGCAATGAACCTGAACCATTTCTTCTACCAAATGGTGACATAAAATCAAAGATATTTAAATGATGTAGGTCATGGAATCTATTTTCAATATCATCATTCAAAATTGTAGCTAAAACGTATCTAACAGCACTTGAACCTCTAATAACTAGTTTAACTACAATAGGAGTTTTGAAAATTTGATTCGGATCTTTTTTCCAGCCTTTCATAGTTAATTTGTCTATCAAAGAGATATAATTTTCAATTCTTCTATCAATCTCTAAACCTAACAAAATCAAATTTGTAAATACTTTCCAAAGCTTCAAAAAATATCCCAAAAATGGATTTAAACAAAGATCTTTATTTTCATTATGATATAATTTGTAAATTGTATAGATACAACAACAATCAATCATATAAATTAATCCTAAATCTTGCGGATTAAGGCCACTTGGAGTCCAATCTCTTAATCTACTTCTCCAATCTACTTTTACATCTGAATTATTGATACCTCTTAATTTGACTTCATCTGAGCAATTCAATACTTTTAATGAATTTACCAATATTCTGTATAATTTTGATGAAAGTTCCCATGTGTTTAATATTGACGGACTTGTTTCCTTTTTATTTGTGTTCTTTGAATCCTTTTCTTTTTCTCTATGTTTTTCTTTTACTTCATTATTACCATTGTCATAATTATCGTCACGTTGAGAATCATTTAACTCGCTAGTATCATTGCATCCGTCCTTATCATCATCATTTTCATTATTATTATTATTATAATCATCGTCGTCATTGACATCATCATCATCGTCATTATCATTATCATTATTATAGCATAGACCTATCAGCACATTTGATATTACATCTAAGGATATTACAAAATCATCATTATCTGATGGTTGTGTCAATGGATCTATCAATGTTATTAGTGTAATGAATGTTTTATGCAATGACTTGTCCTTATAAAGACCCAATAATTTACTAAGAGCTATATGCTTCTTTTGTGTATCAGACAGTAGCTGTGATGGCAGATCAAATTCAAATACCTCTTCATTATGGTTATGGTTATGGTGATTATGATTATGATTATGATAACTAAGGTCTTTATCTTCAGATACATATTTATCGTCCGGTTGATGATGATGACAGGAACATGTACATTCGTTGTTTTCTTCATATTCATCCTCAAAGTAATCTTCATCCTCACCATAATACTGATCTTGGTCATTGTTAACGTCTTTCAACGCCCAATGATCAAAATCAATATAATTTCTCTTCTTAAAATTTATACCATACTGTTGATTAACCATTCCAATCATTTTCTCTGGATTAAATTTCTCAGCTTCATTCGCTATGCTGGAGTCAACATCAGTGTTTTGTTTATTATTTGTTTTCTTCAGATGAGAAGAAGAAAGGGAAGAAGTCTTCTTCCCCTTTTTGTTATTCTTGTTATTTGCAGTAATTTTGAATAATTTATTTAATTCAGTGAGATGCTAGTCTTTAATCCGACAAGTCGAATAAAACTATTGAGTATAGATAGAGAAATCAAGATGATTAGTTTTAGAGGAAGATCAATCAGACACTTAAAATGATTAACATTCAAAGCAGTGCTCTGTATTATACAAAAAAAGTGAAGATAATCGAAAGATTTAAATAGTTCTTTGCCTTCTCCTTTAAACTATATGTTATGTATAACGTTTTTTCTCTGAATAATCTCCAGGTCGGATTTTGATTTCAATTCCGAGAATTTTTGGAGTATAAGTAAAGAGCAAAAAAACACACAATCAAAAGAGAAGAGGTTACTAAACTAACAATGATAGTAGGTTGTGAGGTATTTAGTACAATTGATGTATCATTATTGAAAGGTGGGTATGGTGTAAATCTTTTACTTTGATAGTCAAAATCAGTTTTCCTCTGTATATAGATAATCGCAAGTACTACTCTAATCCATTGAGGGTGTTAGATGATGTGAAGAGAAAACAAAAAGCAAAAAAAATGTGCTCGAGGTGGGGTTCGAACCCACGACGGTCGCGTTACTCACACAACTTGTGACATTTGCACAACGTCATTATTAATGCCGCTATAAGCACGAAGCTCTAACCACTGAGCTACACGAGCTGGTTGTTGACGAAATAAAGTTGATTTTGGTACATCATGTGAATGACCTAAAAATACGATTTCCCTCAATTTTCATACTAGGATAGCTTAGTAGATAAATTATAAATACATAAATATTTTCACATTATTCCTAAGTTTCTATTTACCAAATTATTAGGTGTGAAAATCCTAGAAGGTAATGTTATTAGCAATTAATGATATTTTGTGGTCAATAGATCTTCGCGTGAAAAATCAGGCTATCACCAGTATCAACATAATATAGCAATATATTCGTATTGAAGCTAAAAATGCCTATAATTGTTGTATGACTACTGATAGACTAACCATCCAATTGTAATTAGTTAATATATATCTATATTAATATATATTCTTAGATTGTTGATATCAATGTAAGAGTTTTTCATTCGTATAATTAATTATTCTACCGATTAAAAGATAGTGCGGAAAATTTCATAAATATTTCTGCTTAGAGCCAACTGTAATTGTAATAACTATAACTATACAATTTCCTTATAAAAAGAAAAGATACCTAATAAGAGCTTAAATAAACTTCTTCACCACCAATCAAATAAGATAAACTGGAAGTAATATAGCTACTTCAAGTTCATTTGTAATTGTACAAATCGCGGTGTTGCAGTACAGTTTTTTTTTAAACATATTGAAATATTTATGTAATACTACAGAGAAGGTAATATCTACAACTAGCTTACAATCTATAACCAAATCTTTAAAAGTACATCTAATGCCACCGAAGGCATCACCATACAACTCTACTACATTTGATAACTCTTTATCTCTGCGAGTAGATGGTGGCGTGGGAGCCATCTCAATGAACCCGTCAGGAAGAGATGTTGTTCTTGCAGGGTATGTCAATAAATTTAAATGAATCAGTCTTATTGTAAACTTACTAACAATGAACTAAATTTAATGTGAATTAGTCGTCGTGGATTATTTGTAGTTGACTTAGATGATCCTTTCTCACCCCCTAGATTCTTACCTCATGTTACATCATGGGAAGTTGCTGATGTTCAATGGTCTCCTCATATATCAAAACCATCCTGGGTTATATCAACATCAAATCAAAAGGCTCTATTATGGAATTTAGCAAGAAATTCAAATGATGCAATTGAACAAGTGTTACATGGTCATTCAAGAGCAATAACAGATATTAATTTTCATCCCGACCATCCTGAACTATTAGCCACTTGTTCAGTTGATACATTTGTGTTAAGTTGGGATTTAAGACAACCAAAGAGACCAAATTTTTCAGTTGCTGATTGGAGAGCTGGTGCTTTAAGTGTTAAATGGAACTATAAAAATCCAAATATCATATCTTCAGCTCATGATCATTACTTCTACATATGGGATATAAGAAATAATTTAAAACCTGTACATAAGATATTTGCTCATGATAGAAAGATTAATTGGTTAGATTTTAGTAGAACTGAGGAGAGTAACATTATCACTTGTTCAAACGATAATACTGTTAAGCTATGGGATATCTCAAAGGATATTAATAATCCAACATTAACCATTAAAACTGACTTTCCCGTTTGGAGAGCAAGACATTTACCTTTTGGAAAAGGATTCGCAATCATGCCATTACGTGGAGGAGAAAACTCAGTTTATCTAATGCAAACAGATGGATTATCAGGAGAAGTCAATTTAAATCCATCGTATACGTTTAAAGGTCATACTGATATAGTGACAGATTTTTTGTGGAGGCAAAGGCACACCAGAACAGATGTTGATGATAGAGAATTTCAATTAGTCACCTGGTCAAAAGATTGTGATTTAAGACTATGGCCATTGAATGATACAATTTATAAAGCATTTGGTCACAAGCGTAAAAGTCAACCGATGAACTTACCAGACTATGATTATTCAAAGACTTACAGAGAAGAACCAATAACTGGTGATTTAGAATTAATATCAAACACCAAATCTAAAAATAAGGACTCATTTGTTTCAAATAGGGGGTCTACACCAACGCAAGCAAATACATCTGACCATCTTACATGGTTATCAGGTGTCAAAATAGGTAGGGCTGCGTTTGCTCCATCAATAGACCAAAATCCAAATAATAACAATGTTGACAGTACACCTGAAAATCTAGGTGAAGAAGTTAGTGCTGTTGGACATAAATTCCCCAAGATTGGATTTGAAAAGATTTCAGTTTCAACAGGTATATTGGTTGTCACATTGAAGGGTCCATGGTCCAAAGAATCAGATGATTTAATATTTTTAAGAATTGAAATCAAATATCCAAAGGCATATCCACATGACCCACCAAGTTTTAGAATTGAAGAAAATAGAGAATTAGATAGAGTGGTACGACAAGACATATTTAATTCTTTAAATGAAATCTGTAAGAAGTTTGCCCAATATGGGAAATTTTCATTAGAGATTTGTTTGAGGTTCTTGATGGGTGAAAAATTTGATTTGAATAAACTAGAGCAAGATTTCTTAGATGATCAAGATGAAGAGATTAATAACGAGGATGAAAACCTTGAGTATGATTTAACTGAGTTCGATGATATGAAATCAATAATTTCAGGGAATAATATGCACGATGATAGTTCAGATTCGTCAGCTTCAGATATTGAAGAAATTGATGCATCTCCACATATGCTTAGTGAATCTCAAATGAAAGCTAATGATCAAACATTCGATAGCACACCAATACCCAAGGGGTGTGGGGCTTGCTGGACAAAGACAGGGCAACTAGTTTGTTTCTTTATACCCAAACAAAAAGACAAACAGAAATTGATGAAATTTGATCAAAATTTCACCAAGCAGTTTTTAATATTTGATAAGAATAATTCAAAGGATATAGAAGAGGAAGAGGACTCATTAGATGATGATCTTAATGATATGCTGAAGGACGACTTTGAGTCAAGAACACATCCAAATAAGGTTTCAAACATTTTTAGAATACAAGATTTTCATGGAAATGCTCTGTCAACTAATCACTCCGTCCTTTCAACTGATCAAAAAACCGTTGACTCCACTGTTACTAAGAATATTGTTGAAATTTTTGATTTCCAAAATTTAATTCCAACCAAGATTGAATTAGCTAAGGAATATAAGATAACAGGTACATCTGCTAAAGAAATTGCATTTTATAATCATGAAGTCTGTGTTAAATACGGTTACTCTGAATTAGCCAAGACCTGGTTGATACTCTCTAAAGTTTTCAATAAGACTTTTAACTGGGGAACTCATCCTTTTGGTAGATCTTGGTTATTTAAAGAGTTGATTTCCTATTATGAAAGAATGGGAGATATCCAGATGTTGGCTATGTTAAGCTGCATCATTCAAAACAGTAGAAATGATTTAAGTGACCCTTACAATACTAATAGTGGATATGCTACACCAACATACGGATCATCAAATATTGGAAATTCAGGAATTGATAGTGCATTAAATGTCGGGTTTAATAGTAATTTTAGTAGATCATCAATATCTTCTACAGCTTCACTGCATTCTAATGATATTACATCAAGGTCATCAAGTATATATCCAGGCTTGCAATTATTTGCTAACTTGAGTAGTAATAGCAACAATACATCAAATAAGGTAAACAGTCTTACTAGCAATAATATCAATAATCCTACACCTTCACTTCAGAACAATAATTTGAGCAACACCTATAATCAAAATCCACCAGTAGTTAAGATTGAATTTTTTAATGAAGATTTGGGTTATGGTGATGAATTTAAAAATAATGATGGTTTATTGATGGAAAGTTCTAATTATAATATGGCTAAACTACAAAATTATAGAGATCAGTACTCAAATATTCTATATATTTGGAATATTCAAATTCAAAGAATAGAGATATTGAAGTATAATTTTAGCTCAAAGGAACAAAAACGTCAATTAGAATTAAATAAAGTTAATTATAGATTCTTGAGTCATGGTAAAGATCATTCATATCACTGCAATTTTTGTCAATTAAAGATAAGGACTTTGATCTATATTTGCTTTAAGTGCTTTCATGTTATGCACTTAGATTGTTCTAAGATTTGGTTCAATGAGAACGATGAATGTTGTGCAGGTTGTGGATGCCATTGTTTGAGCTAAATGTTTTAATATCTTGTTGGCAAAAGAAGCAATACATATAGTTAGTATTTGACAATAAGCTATTATTTCTAAAGAAAATATATATTTCTTTGCTTCTTTTATTAGGAATAGAATTGCTACGTCGACCTTAATGATATATATCTGAATATTTTCAATAAAATCTTATATATTTAATTTTTTTTAAGCTAACTGACGTTTGATTTACTATAATTCATACATACATAATAAATACGATACTTAGTAGCTATTAATTAATATATAGAATCAACTCATTACAATTTTTTTTTTGAATTATAAAATTAGTTTAAGCTCCTGAAGACAGAATTGTATATATGGAAGGTAAAGGATAAGAAAAAAGATAAAAATATAAAAAGATAAGAAGATAAAAAGATCATAAAACATAGAGGAAATGAGAAAACACACTAAAAAAGAAAAAAGTAGAAGAAGCATTATTCAAATAATATACATATAAAAATCAAACATTTCAAAAAAAAGGAAAACTAAATAGTTAACTTTGTTTGCTGAGATTGTTGTTCAGAAACCTTATCTGTTGATTCTTCTCTATATGGAATATAGAATTGTTCAAGAGCATTTAAATCAGAGATTGCCTCTGGTTTTAAAGTATAAATCAATTGTCTAAAGGATGGTGATTTTAATGACTCGAATGGTAATTTTTGATCTAAGATATACTTCATTAATTCTTTATGAAATTTAGAATGTGAATATGGAGAATTATCAAATTCGGCAGAGTTATTATCAATATTAATACTAAATTCATTATTTTTATCATTTTCATCAATACCATTACCATTATTATTACCATTATCATTTGTTAAGCCTTTATTAGTATTATTCAAATGAGATATTGAATTTTGATTTGAAGAAGCTGAATTTGAATTTGAATTTGGTAAGATTGGTGGTAAATGTGTTGAATGATCATGATTTTGTAAATTTGGATCTAAAATTTTAAAATTTTCAGGATTAGTATTTAAAGTATTATAGTAAGGTCTATGAGGATCTTGAGAAATTGGTCTCTTTGGATTAGAGGTTTCCTTATCAAATTTATGAGTCTTTAAATGTTCACCTAATTTTTTTGGAGAACCTTTATCAGAAGGTAATCTTTTAATTAATTTATTACAATAATCACAAGAAGCAATATTTGAATCATTTATATCTTGAGTAAACCAATTCCAAACCCATGATTTCTTCTTAGCACCAAATTTTTGACCAGGTTTATTGATTCTTGGTTTAGAAATTCTATTTTCTTGAGATGAATTTGAGTTATGACCTTGTGATTGAACTTGATTGATACTACTATTATTATTATTAGAGGCCTTTGATTTTTTATTAGTACCACTTCCATTAGTCTTATGAGTATCATGAATATTAATACCCTGTGAACCTTGTTGATGAACTTGAACTGAACCAGTAGAACCAGAATTAGTATTAGAATTAGATGCTGTATTATTATTGTTATTGTTATTGTTATTGTTATTATTGACAGAATTTGCGCCACTTTGAGCAGCAGCAACAGCAGCTTGAGCTAAACTATCTGTACCAACAGTCTTCGAATGTTGATCATTAATAGATGGATCGATTGGAACATTACCATCATTATTATTATTATTATTACTGTTATTAGTATTGTTGGCGTTAGTGACAGGACCTCTCTTGTTATGTCTTAATTGTTGATGCTCCCTATTTTGAGCATCAATTGATTCCATAGCCTGTTGAAGGACACTAATTTCAATACTATGATCATTAGAGTTTCTATCAAAGTTTAAGAGATTAGACATTTTCAATGATAAGTCAAATGAAGTTTTGTTAATTATTATTAGATGATATTCAATAATGTGGGATTTGTTTTGATTGTTTGTTTAGAAGGTCGGAAGTTGTTGCGAATTTCGAATTTCGAATTTCGATTTTTTTTTAAATCTTTTTTTTTTTTTAAAAAATTTGAAGGTTTTTTTTCTTTTTTTTCTTCTTCTTAATAGCAGGAGGGTTACCCTGTCTTGGTAAATAGTAAGTTTCAATATGTATAGTTGAACAGCTAACAAATCTACAAGAGATGGTAGTATAGATAATTATTAAATAATTAGTGTATATGAATGGTAATAATACATAATTAAATACTTACAATAGTAGTTAAATTGAAATTAAAAGTAAATTAAAAGTAAATTGGATTAATCGATCAGATAAAAAAAGAGTCAATGGTTATTATAGTCAATAGAAAATGAAACAAGAACCAAAGCTATAAAATGAAAGTAGTAGAAGAAGAAAGAAAAAGAAAACGAGTCTGTGAAAGTTTAAAATTGTTGTGTTTATAGAGAAAACCATACTATATAAGTATCATTGATGAAACTTAGGGTTTAATCTTTTTATTTTTTTGTGTTTTTTTTTTGTTAGAATTGTATGAATTCATTATAATAGGGTATAACATTTGAGTGATAATGTATTCTTCTAATAATTTTTTTTTTAAAACTTAATTAGGATAATAACGAATAATAGAATTAAACAGATTCTTCAGTTTCTTCCTTATTATGACGTCTAATCTTAAAGAATTTAATACCAGATTCATTTGATAGAGTACCTTGTTTTTGTTGATGAGATGCAGCAGCATATGGATCATCAACATCATAATTAGTTTGAGGAATATCTGGAATAGCATCTGGTAAATATTGATCATTTGTATTTGAATTAAATTGTTGATTATTATTCTTTGAATTTTTATTTTCTCTAACTTTATTTGCATGTTTCTTATAAGATGCAGAGATTAATTCACCCCAAGTTATAAAGAATAAAATAATTAAAATTGCTACTGTTGCCCAAGATATACCTAATAGAGTTGCACCCAAATGGACGTATAGACCAGAATCTTTAAATGCATTTCTACCTAATACAATGGCAGCAGTTTCAAATGAAACTGCACCAGCATCAAATAATAGAGCAATTGAACATAACCAACCATTAATCTTAATAATTGAATATGAACAAATTGAAAAGATTGATAATAATAATGAAACACCAACAAATCCTAAACTAACAAAGAAAAATGAAAATGAAAATCTAGTTAAATAATAATAGGTATCTCTATTATCAAGAAAAGTTTGAGGAACATTATCAGTTGAATCAAAATTATCAACTGGTGAAAATGGATAAGCAGGAGTTGAAGTATCTAAAGTACTTCTACCATCTGTATTCTTTTCAGCAAGACCCCAAAATGTCCATCTTGAAATATCTGGTGCACCAGAGATATTTGAAGTATCAGCTTCAATCCAATAAAAGGTATCAATTGGAAATTTATTAATTGAACCAGATAAAATAATAAAGATTAATAATAGAGTACAACCTGCTTGCAAAAATAATTGCAATAACCATAATAGTAAATGAAATTTCATATTGATATTAATTATATTGTTCCAAAGATAATAGATATTTGTAATTATAACAATAGAGTCAATGAATATGAATGATTTGAACTTAATATATTAGATAATATAAGTAGTTATTATATGTTTTCCAATTTTCTTTTTGTTGTGTTTGTTTTTTTTATTGTTTATTTTTCTCTAATGAAATTTTGACCAATAAAGAAAAAATAAAAAATTTGAGTTTAACGAGAAATGTGGGAGAGACTGAATAGAAAAACAAATAACAGTTAAAATAGAATCAAAGAGTATAGTTAATTATATTTAAAGTTTGTAGTTAAATTATCTCCTTAATAAAGTTTTAAGATATAGTTTTAAAAAAAGGAAGAAGAAAAGGTTTGCTCTATTGGAAAACCTTTTTTTTAAAATACAATTTACTGTTTGTTTGTTGGTTGCTGTTTTGCTGAATGAAATTTGAGGTGATGGCATTGACACTTTTTTTTTATTTTTTTTTTATTTTTATTTTTACTGTTACTTTTACTTTTTTTTTTTAATTTTTACTTTTTTTTTTAATTTTTTTTGTTCGACGTGGCTGTAACTTTTGGCTGCTTATTGCCTAGGCAACCAGAGATACATTGCCTAATGCGGAATATTGTAAACAATCACAATAAATGTTTCATTTTTGCCTAAAACAGACTATTACCTTTTTAGTCTTACAGTAATAACAGAGTAAATCTTGAAATTTTTTACATGTTACCTTGTTGGGTAATTACCCTATTTGGACTGAAACTACACTCTTTCTATTACCATTACTACTTACTATTACTATTACTATGTTTATTAGTATCACTATTATTACTATTACTACTATTGTTACTATTAGTATCACTATTATTACTATTCAATATCAAAAGGATATACATTCACAATTTTGAATAAATTTTGTTTATATCATTTGTATCTTTTATCTTTAAATTAGTAGTAGTAGTAGTAGTAGTAGTAGTAGTACTATTCTTTAAATGTTTATCTAATGTATTATTCTCATGTTTTTTCTTTAATAACCATAGATTTCTAATGGTATCATTCATCTCTAAATAAGGTTTTAATGAATTATCAATCATAAATAAACATTTTTCAATTATATTAATTGGTATAACTAATGTAAAATTTGGTAATATATTACCATTACTTAATTTACCATTAGATGTCATAATACCAATTAATTCATCTCTTTCATTAAATATACCTCCTCCACTTGATCCATTCCAACATGCAGCTGAAACTATTAATAATGCTAATTCTTCTTTCAATCTTTTGTTATTATTTTCATTACCATTTCTCTCACTAGTTGTTGTTGTTGTTGTTGTTGAATTAGTTTCTTGTACATCTTCATCAATATCATTCTCAATATATATTTTATTATTAATAACTCCTCTTGAATGAAATGGAATTAATGTACTTATCTGTTCTTTATTATTATTAGTACTACTACTATAGTATAAATTATCCTTACTATAGATCAACCCATGACCAATTGATTTGACTGATGTACCAATACTTAATCCTTCTCCTAATGATAAATTATTATCATCATTATTAAAAGAATAATCATTATTAAAATAATCATATAGTTTAACTGGGTTTAATAATATATTCTTATGATTTGATTCTTCTTTAATAGTTAAAAAGCAAATATCATATCCTCTAATTGGTGATTCTATTATATTAACATCATTTAATGTTAAATAACTATTATCATAGTTATTAATATTACTATTAGTATTAGAAAATTCATAACTTGTTGGGAAATCAATTGTTAAAGTTTGTAACTTATCTAATTTTAATACATGTTCATTAGTAATGATATATTTCTTACTAATAACAACACCACTACCCCAGAATTGTTCACCATCAGTTGTTGTAACTGAAATTCTTACAATTGATTGAACTGTATTATTGTTATTTGAACTTTTTGAACTATTATAATCTTCAATATCATTGACATGTTTACCACTATTCTTACTGGTATTTGATGATGAAATAGTTGATAAATTTGAATTTGATATATGATCAATATTTGAAAAATTTAATCCTTGAGTTAAATTGGAGACTTTACTTGTATATGTACCTGTAATTGTACTATTTTTAGAAGAATTGGAAGGTTTTAATATCTTTCTAGTGAGGTTAGATTTTAATATTGATGATACATTAGTATTTGTATTTGTATTTGTATTTGAATTAGTGTTTGTGTTTTTGTTAATACTTGAATTTATATTGGCCCATAACGAAGATTTTGATGATGATAATGATGATGATCTTTTGAATGTATTTGACAATTGAGTCACTGATTTTAAAAAACTTTGAAATTCTGGATAGTTTAGCATTATAAAAATTGTCTCCCAAGATACAATGGTTAATAGATTACCATCACCATTCTGTTTATTTAATGTACCTGCCACCAATCCTAATGAAATATTACTAACAAGATTACGAGTGTTAGAGGTCATACTATTATTGGTTCTATCATGATGATCAACCATTACAACACTTCCAATCATATCATCTAAATATCTAAGATCGCTTAAATACCCAGATTCAGAATAAATCTTATAATTGATTGAGCCATACATTTTATAATTAATGAATATAGCAACATTAGTTAGACTAAAGGGACAACATTCAATATAACACTTAATTGGAATTAGATTAGTATTGACTAATTTTGAAATTTGAAATTCAATTGATTTCATTTCATTTAATTTGAATATTGGTAAACTATTATCAATGACTTCAATACCAAACTCAAATGATAATACGCACAGGTCATTGATCTGATTCATCTTTGTTGTATAGTTCCCCTGATTATTACCAATAGTACTATTATCGATATGGCTACCACCATATGATAAAGGCTTAAATTCAAAATATTGTTGCTGAAGTAAACCTTGAACAAAATTTATAAAATTGAAACTATCAATAAAATTTCTGAAATATTTAGCATCCTTTAACATTAATGGATACCAATTCACCACTTGAGAATCAATTAAAGTTGATGTAGTAAACTTATATGAGTGATCATATGGATTCTTAATATTATCAATTGATAAAAATATCGATGCCTTGGAATAAGTATTGAATAAATAGATACCAGATATGGCATGTGTGGAAGAGTTCAAATGAATAGATATAGGTTTATAGAGCCATGAGTTATTAATATTGACATCATCAGTTGTCATCGTAAAATCGATACGATTTTTTAAATTCAACAGTAAATTAACGAATGAATGCTTTCTTTTTCAACTGAATATATAAATTATGGGGATTATTAAAGATGATTTGTTTTCAAATAAATGATATTTAGTGACTTTTGAGCAAATAAGTTAAATGGGTTAGCAAATGAAGGTATACGATGTACTAATACTTCAATAGATTCTACCATATATGGCTACAATCAATCTACCTTATTATAAAGGATAAGACTTTCATATCGACAATAGGAATTTTACACAAAATTGATCATTTTAATGGATATACTTTCCCAAACTGGAAATTTCCCAATACAGTTAAGACTCAAATTTCAGCTTTTTGTATTATAAACCACTCCCAAATAAAACTGTAGCAAAGGTATCACTTTGTAATTATTTAACATAACTTTAATAAACTGGAAGAATAGCAACACCAATCCGATTAACATTATTACATGTACAATGCCCTCACAGGATACTTCGGATTATGATCTACAAACCCCCATATATGACTATCAGGAACAATCTTTCTTCTCAAGAACAATTGGAGATATAAAGAAAAGTGCAATTGAGCTTGAGAGGACCACCATACAATGGTGGGCTAAACAATCTGGCATAAAAAAATTATTCATAGCATTAGCTCTTGGGCTTATTAGTGGTTTAGCTATAACATTTGTCATATATCATGAATATCTCTTAACTCAGGTTGGTGAGTACTCTGACAAGTGGGCATCCTTTTATTGGAGTCCTTTCATTTTGGGGTTTTTAATCTTTATAATTTCTTTTCCTCCAATGCTTGGATTCAGTTTTGTTAATACTACTGTTGGTTGCTTCTATGGTATTTGTTTTAAAGGCTGGTTTATAATTGCATTCTCCTCAATTACTGGATCTGTAATGGCATTTATTCTATTCAGATATGTTCTACAATCAAAGGCTCAAATGTTGATCAGAAAAAACAAGAAATTTTATGCATTCAGTACTGTTCTAAGAGATAATAATAGTTTTTGGCTAATCACATTGATAAGAGTTTGCCCATTTCCTTATTCATTAACTAATGGGGCACTTGCTGCTATTCCTGGTATAACAATTTTAAATTTTGCTCTTGGCTCAATAATAAGTTCCCCAAAATTGGTGATGTATTTATTCATAGGTTCAAGATTAAAGGATATTGGTAGAGCTGATAATGCTAAGACTAAGTTATTTGATATCTTCTCAGTATTTTTAGCTCTAGGGTTTTTAAGTTTAACTACCTGGATTCTATTTACAAAGACTACTCAAAGATTAGAAGAGTTGGAGGTTCAAAGAGATTTAGAAGCTAATGTAAGTGACTCGAATACAATTGATGAATTTGAAAGAGAATTTGAAAATGATAATCATCTACCCAATACTGCTATGAATGATGACGGTAGACTAGCAATATCTGAATTTGATGACATTAACACGAGAGATAGTCGTGAAGATTATATATAGTTCCTGATAATATAATTATGAGATGAAGCTTGATACTAACCAATACAATACATATACTCACTTTTTATTCAAGCAACACCATCCTTTATACAAAGATTTCAAGCATCGGGTGTTTCAAGTCTACAAAATATTTCAGGCATTTTGATGTTGGAACTATAAATAAATATTAAATAATATGTAACGAACGAATTATAAACAAGAGTGTGTGGTACTTAACAGTCATACTTATATGGATAAGATTCTGCCACGTTATCTGTCATTGATATATCTTTTTGTTCACCATAACCGTCATCACTGGTACTGTCTTCTACTTTGACTGCATCTGGAGAACGTCCCGACTCGAGTTGGTCCAATAAATATTCTTTATTTTCATTGGTTAATGTTCTTTGTTGGTTTAATTCACTTAGAGCAGGACTCATGAAATCTTCATTATCGCTATCATTGTTTACCAATGATCCTTGATCAGTTGCAGTATATAATCCATCTATTGCATCTATATTGACATATTTTTCTGGAGTTGATCTTGTTATCTTTGCTTCACTATTGTAATCGTTAATGTTGGTGCTATTTTCAGCTTGAGCTACAGCTTTACCAATTCCTGAAATCGAAAGCCCTGAAGAGGATAAGGAAGATGCAGATGACCTCACTATTTTTGATATAGTAACAGGTTCATCTAATATTGATTGTGAAGAAATGGCTTCAACAGGGGAATTATCAGTGTTAGCTTTTGTATCAACAGGTTCATCATTTTCATATCTAGAAAGCATTGTTGAAATTGGCTTGAATGATACTGGATTCTCATTTTGGTATAAATGGAAAAGATCATCATTGTTATTGAAAGATCGGTTCAATGGAGTCTTACTTATAGTAGCTGAGTTCGTTCTTCTATAACCCAAATCATATGGGGGTAAATAACTTCTTGATCTGTTTGAATAATGCCCTTGATTATTTTTATTGATATTGCCATTAGTTGATGAACCATTCAGATCTTGAGATAATCTCCTAGGTTTATCAACTTCAACATTCAGCTGGGATTTCACAGTTCTCAATGTCTTTAGTTTTCCAACACTCAAAGTTTCTGATCTTCTTCTTGAATGAGCTTTGAAATTACCAACTGCAGCAGGAGCATATGGATACTTTTGATTCTTAGGTGATTTATCAGCTACTAATATTTTGGTAACACTAGGTGAAATATTAGAAGAAGCTGTGGATGGCGCACTTCTCTTTCTGCTATATAATAAAGCACGCTTTACAGTGACAACTGAAACTGGTGTTCTCTTTGATTTGCTGAGATCATCTACCGAGGCACTACCACTAACGTCACTGAAATTCTGACTAGCATCCTCAAAACTATCTACACTATCATTAGTATTGGAGTAGTAATCTAATAGTCTTGAATCTAATTGATCAACATCGTTATTGGAATAGCTAGGATTTAGATTGGACATCTGGTGATGATTTTCAGTTTGAACATGTAGTCTTCTCTCATTTGTATCTAACAAGGTAGTGTCTAAACTTAGACTTGGTGAATTGACAAGTGAAACTAATTCTGATTTAACACCATTAAGATGCTTAAAATTTCTACTTCTCAAAATCTTGATAGAATTATCCAATGCAAACTCCAATCCGCAATGGTTCTTGATGATGGCAATTTTAGGCCATGTAGCTCTAGCGCCTTTAATGGTTGAATGTAATAAAAACTCAGGCGTTGGATTAGATAACATTGCATGAATATCTGATACATCTTGTAAATCAGGTAAAATTGTTATATCACCTGAATACTTTTGAGATAAGATAGAGATAATTTTGTGACAAATTGTTCTACCAATACCAACTTCTTCACCAACAATTTGTAAATAATGAACTAATTCCGATGACATTATATCATAAATTATGCCTAACTTTGATTTAAATTTAGCACTAATTTCAGTTTCAATTTCACCACCAACACATGTAATTGATAATTTTAGAAATGGTACTACATGAGGATTAACTTGACAAGCAATGAAATGATCCACATTAAACATTTCTGATAATCTTGTAATTGGAATATCATTATTAACAGAACCATCAACAAATTTCATTGAAGCATTGTGCCATTCTTGGATCTGTCCAGTCTTTAAGTTCTTTTCATATAAATTTGTTGATGGGAAAATACCAGGAAGAGCACATGATGCGCAAACGGCTGACCAAATTAAAACAGATGGAGTAGTTAAATAGTTTAATAGAGTTGGTAATTCATGAACACTTTCTGGAGAAACAGTTACATTTAATATTCTTCCAGTTCTATTATAGGCTTCTCTGAAAGTTAAATTTCCTAACAATTTTTGCATTGTTTCTTTTAAATATTTATTATTATACCATGTACCATATTTTAAAAACCTTGATAGACAAACCAATAGACTATTACTTTCATAAGAAGTATCATTGTCATTTGTAAAGACATTGAATTCCATATCAATTATTGATTCTAAAAGATCAATAATTTCATCATTATTATGAACAGATAATATGCTTGCAACAATGGCACCAGCAGAACTACCTGCAATGATTCTTGGTAATACATTTTGTTCTATTAAAGCCGATAATACACCTACATGAAAGAGACCAAAGCAACCACCACCAGATAGAACTAAAGCGGTTCTTCCCACATTTTTTCTTGTTTGAACAAGCATTCCTAATATATAGCTATCATCTAACTTCTGCTGAGGATCTAAGCTATTTCTCTTTGTATTTTTGGTAGGGTCATTTGAATCAATAATATGTTGCAAACATAATTCACATTCTATTAGATAATCTTCAATTAAACGTTTGGTACCAATATGAGAATGCCTAAAGAGATTAACGTTTCCAATATTACCCAGATTTCTGGACCAAGTAGTTCTTACTAAATATATCATTTTCCTTAAATCATTATTCTGTCTTGCCATCTTCAATTCATTCATTCTTCTTTCAATCAATTTATAATCATAAAGATTTGAATCTTGTTTTTCCTTCCAAGAATTAAAATCTTGTAGTTCATCCAATTTAAAACATGTTTCCCTCCATGTATCATAAGATGTTGAAGTCTTTTTCTGTTGTAGCAAATCCTCTATCAATGTTCTATCATCAATTTGTGAAGTAAACTGTCTATTACTAGCTTTAGATATTAACTGTGTTACAAAATTGAATATGGACTTGGACCAAGATATAACTTTGGATTCAGATTGCTCATTATAATATAAATCATTGTAAATTAAATTAGATTTAACGTTAGAAATATTGTCAATTAAATCTTCGTTATCATGACGACTTTTTGCCTCTTGATCTTGGAGAAGTTTTTGAAAGTTGTACTTTGAGATTAGAGAATTTGTGATGGAAGGATATGGTGCATCTCCTATTAAGGATGAAACCATATGAGCATAAAGAGTTTTATGAGTAGTATGTATTATATGTCTATATTTTAACTATTGTAGGCGGTTAGCAATAACATAATTATCTCCTAACAGAATATGGAGTAGTTTTTTACTTAATGAGGAGAAGAGATTAAAAATCCAGACACTATTATCGCTCACGTGACATATTTTTTTAACCGAAATAAAAATACATGTCAAATTTTTTTAAGTGCGACCCAAAATAGACTCATACGTCACGCTTATATAAGCACACAATATACTAAGAAAAATATTACGTAATCAAGTCTGCTTAGCATTTTTTCATGTTTACTATAACGTAATAAACATTATTCCAATATTTCAATCTTATAACAGCTTGAACATTAAACAAAACCTATTAACCAATTAAAAGACGTGTGATCTTTAACTGATCCTATACCATTCCTTTATAACTAGTCTTTCCAGCTATATTGTCTTTCATTTTCTTTCCCAACAGACCTTTTATAAATTACCTAATTGTTCTCACAATTAAATCCTTGTCGATCTCATATACTATTGACCCATTATTATTATATTAACCCATCAATTTATGGATGAGATTGACAAAAATAAATACATTCTTATTCACACAAAGCTAATTCATAGATAATTCATAGCTCATAAGTTAAATATAAGAATATAGTTTATTAATCACCATTATCATCATCAAACATCACCACATTATAATCGATACTATAAATATCATGAGTAAAAATCAATATCAACCAAATATCTCATCTTACTCTACTCCATCTCCATCTCCATCTCCATCAAGTTCTAATTTCCCATTGAAAAAATTACCTTTCTTTAAAACTTTACCTGATAGTATAGCCACTCAGCAAACTATCACAAGAATATCTAATAGTCCATTCCCAACTTTAAACCCAGGTAGAAGGTATAAATCAGTTTTTGAAAGGGCAGGATTTGAAGTGTACAAGCCTGAAAATGATCCAAAGTTGGTAAAGGAAAGGTCAAAAAATTCATCTCATCATCATATAAATAAGAACGGCAGTAATAGTAGCATCAGTAGTAGCAGTAATAGTAACAAAACTAGCTACAGTACTTCAAAGTTTAATAAAGATAATTATGATACACGATCAGCTTCCACTCCTCATCTGGTTTCTATCACTGGAAAGGAGAAAAATTATAAGCCTCACATCATAAATCAAAAATTAAATAAATCTGAATTGATGATAGATTCAAAACTTGCAAATCAGGTATATCAAAGAAATGATAATAATGTACTGAATCAACAAAATAAGAGAAATATTAACGCTTCAAGTTTTGTTACTTCTCATGATAAGGAAGTTAATTCAAAAGCAGATATAAATTTAAGTAATGGGTTAACCAAATCATCACAAGATTACATTAACAATACCTCATATAATCAACCTAGTCAAGGAATAGGTTCTAATAATATTACTGATATTAAATCACAAGACAACTTAGTAAATTCACAGAATTATTCTTCTCAAAATACTTCGAAAGTCAACATGAGTAATAAAAACATTGATAACTCTCTTGATGATTATGATGACACATTGACTTCAAATTTTAATAAATCCATTGATACAACAGTAAGATATCCAACTAGGGGTAATATAAAATCCGTTGGATTTGATTCTGCAATGGTGGATGATGTGATTAATAGCCCTGTTGATAATATAAATCCATACAATAATTTTAATAATACTGATTCTTTGAACTATAATCAGACTAAAGATAACAATTATGATCAAAAAAGTCATAGTACTAACGAAAATAATAATGGGATCCCTATAAATGATGATTACTCTGATAATGACTCAATTCAAAGTGCTGTTTTATCACTGAACAAGACCCCTATAATAGATAATCAAAGCAATATTGACAATCGTAACGATGAGAATTTTGATTTTGAAAGGAATAGTAGAAATTTACAAACGGTACAAGATACCAATTATTTAAATGAGGATTTGACTCAAGATGAATATTCTTATCCACATACTCAGTTAACCATACCAAAAATATCAAGTAATAATGATGAATATAGACAATCAAATATTTCTACTATGAGCTCATTTTACGGTGATTCGAGTCCAAAGTTTAGAGATGATAGTAGTATTGTTAATACCCCATCTACAAGTAATGTTGAAAGATTTCCAATTAATAACGAACAAAACGGCTCTATGATTAAAGATATTCCTTCAAATATTACCACCATTAAGACTAATAATAAGAATTCGGCCATGAATATCGATGATTCATTGAAACCAAGTTGGCATCTTAATGATGAATATGACGCTAACTCTGACTTGAGTGGTTTTGATGAACAAATCAATCTACAATCTTCACCAGCCAATAATAAGGTAGGAGACTATGATGACTTTAATAATGATTTGAGATACCAACAATCACCTCATAATGAATTTATTGATACTGAAGAAATTGATCTGAACAATAATTACAATGACTTTCATAATTCTATTAGTATGGAACAAAACCAATATTCGGAAGATGAACTTGAGGAACAACAACAAGAAGCAGCATACAAAGAACTAGAATCTCAATTAGACAAATTAACAATAAAGCCTACCTTAGATGAACAAATGTCTAAATCAAACATCCAACAGGATTTACCTCTTCCACCACAACATCGAATTATACCTCATTCATCAAAATACACAGTTAATTCAACTATTGACTCAAGCAGTTCATTCCAACAACAACCACAATATTCAAGAAATTCTGATTCATCAAACACAAACAATAGCTCCACCTTAACAAATTATGATGTTCATAATTATCATGACGATAATAGTTATAGTCATTCTACATCTGTCGCATCATTAGAGAAGAACATTTTAGAGGAAGCTGAAACTGCATCCTTAAAGCAAAATTATAATGGAGAGGAAAAGAAAAGCTTAATCAAAGAAACAAAATACCCTCCAGGTGAAGGTCCATGTCGTAAATGTGGATTAAATATTGATTCGAAACCGATTTTTTCGAAATCAGGTGAGTTATCTGGTCAATGGCATAGAAAATGTTTTCAATGTATTACATGTTCATTATGTTTCAGTAAAAACATCCCATGTTTTGTAATTAATGATTTACCATATTGTGAAGAACATTACCATATAGAAAATAAATCATTATGTCTGATTTGTAATAAGGGTATTGTTGGTCAATGTTTAGAGAATGATGATGGCTCAAGATATCATATGGAATGTTTAAAGTGCGTTGAATGTCATAATGAAATTCAAAATGATTATTTAGCCATTGATGGAAAAGTTCATTGTGAAAATTGTGCATTTGCAGTTGCCAATAAATTATCAAGAATTGAAAGAAGAAGAACAAGGTTAAACTTTATTTAGGCATCCGCATTAATACCTTTTTTCATTACCACAGTTTATAGATGAACAATTCTTTAAATATATTGGACATTTTTGCATTTACAATCACTATCGAAAGAAATTGTACGCCATTAATAAGATTGATTTACTGATATTATATCATTGTAATTCTAATATATCATTAATTGAGAATTAAGTTGAATTATAATAAAAGATGATTTTTCGAGCTAAACGGTATCACAATGATTATAAAAATATTTTGAGGGTGTTATTTAATTATCTACTAATTTTCTCAGATCAATAGCAGATGTAGAGAGATGAAAATCAATAATGCAAACATACCATATATATACAATATGTATATAAATGAGTGAAAAATAAGAATAAGTTGGAAACATGGCAATTTGAAGAAACAAAAAAAAAAAAATTATAATGGATAACTAATTGATATATGACCTGTTTTGATTCTATTATTTAAAAAAAGGATGTGCTAAAGCTTGCTTGGCAGTTAATCTTTCCTTATGATCATATCTCAACAAATGATCGATTAAATCAATAGCATCAGGAGTCGCTAATGATCTATTAGCATCTGTTATGAAGGAGTTCCATTCACGCTTTGGAGAAGGTTCTAATACACCAACATATTCCTTTGGAATTGTTAATCCATATTTCTTTAGATAAGCATATAAATCATCTGTACCTAATACTTTAGCAATTTTAATTAGTTGATTGAAGTTAGAATCACCTCTAAAGAAGGGCTCTTTCTTAAACACTATAGCAGCTAGCATTGCACCAACAGACCAAAGATCTAATGAATAATCATATTGATTTAGGTTGACTAGTAATTCAGGACCTTTATGATATCTTGAAGCGACTCTAACATTATAATCAACACCTGGATGATAAAAATCAGCTAAACCCCAATCAATTAATCTTAATTTTTTATTAAATGGATCAATCATAATATTTTGAGGTTTAACATCTCTATGAATTATACCCATAGAATGAGAGTAATCTAATGCAATTAATAGTTGAGTAAAATAATATTGTAAATCAGGTTTTTTAAATTTTGAATAAAGGGTTCTAAAATCCACATTTTTAACTTCTTCAAATATTAAAGCAGGAATCTTTGATTGTTGATCTTTTACTAAATCTAAGAGACCAATAATATTAGGACCACCAGTTAAATTTTGTAAGATTTTTACTTCTCTATAGATCTTTTTAATTTTAACAGGTTTTAAAACTTTGATTACACAAGGTTGATTATTTATTATATTGATACCTTGAAATACTTCTGAATATTTACCTCTACCAATCTTAGCAACGATTTCATAATTTGATATATTACCCCATTCGATTTCGAAATTTTCGTAATCATAGTATTCTTTTGGTCTTATTTCATTAGCATTAGAATATACTTCAGATACTGAATAGACTCTCTTAGCCTTAACGTAGGTACTTGATAATGACATTATAAATTTATTAATATGATTTGATGATTTGATAATATATTCTGGTAGTAATTAGTAGGAGTTAATTGGGAATGCAGATAAAACAAAACAGGGGAAGAGATAACAGTAATAATGACAACAGCAACAACAACAGAGAGTAATAGTAATAGTAATAATAACAATAAGAAGAAAAATAATAATAATGGAGATTATTAGTGATTTGAAGTCAATATTAAAGAGTAGGAACCACAAATAACAATGATGATTTTGATAAGTGTTGTTAATAATAACTGTGACTAATGATCTTAAGTTTATATTAATAAATTCAGATGATACTTTTGAATCAATTTAGTATTAAAATGCAGATGACGAAGGTTTTAAGATAAGATGGTGAGATATATCAATAATGGGATAATAGTCTGTTAAGAGCAACACGACTAAAACAGCAACAAATTTCCAGAAGATTGATAGTTTATAAGAAACAAATACACACAAATCCAACAATGACAATACCCACACAGAACCGATAGCCTAATGACCACTTTTAAGCGAGAAGTTATTGTCTAAATGTATTAAAGTGTTGAAGTTTGTACTACTATCTTGTTTTTTGGTCAAGAAAATTTTGCTATTTTTTTTTAATTTTTAGTAGATTTTGTTAGTAGGGTTGGTTAATAGTGATATTAGTTAGTATCAAGTAAGACGATAAATTCATTACTATAAATTCATACTATAGTCGGTTGTGAAGTCATGGAGTTCAAACTGGTAAAGACGGTCCAACTGAATTCTGGTGAGGGTTGTATATTTAAAGGAGATGTCTTGAACGATTTACAGATATGGTGTCATAGAAGTAAGATTATAAACAGACATTTAGAACAGATTAAATCAAATCTACAATTTGTATCATTAATAAATCCAACAAAGGTACCCATTTGGTCAATAATAGATAAACCATACTACGTTTATACCGATAATCATGAGACTCTTCAATGTTTCCAAAATTTGGTGTCATATTCTTATTGTTCAAATGGTGTAATATTAGATAATGCTATACTTACAAAGTTAACAGATAAGGGAATTATTAGTCTTAATAGAGAATTATACATTATGTTTTATTTTGAAATAGTGGATGATGAATATCCACAGGTTAAATGTTTGTTATTAGATTTAAATTTGCAAAATATGGATAAGATTATCGGTGAAGAATTAGATATAAACAATCAATACATTGATGAAATATTAATAAGTAAACAGGATATTATTGATATTGCATTGAATAGAAAGTTTTCGTCCAAGGCTAAACGAAATAATAGTACTATTAGTTCTATAACTAGTAATATAGGTATAACTGGAACAAAATCATCATCAACTAATATTAATAATGAATGTGAACAAACAATGAAAAGATTAATTAACAAAGAAATTAAAAAACGAATGACGCATTTTGGAAAGCAAGATCAAATTAATATAGCTGAATTAAGTTTAAAGAGTATGAAATTTAAGTTCAGAAATATCATGAATGGAGATGATTCTAACTTTAACGTTGATGAAATGAGAATCTGGGTTGATGAATTTATGAATCTACTAGGAGTTAAATAAATTGTAAATGATAATGGAGATTGATGACAATAATAAAGAATAATAAATAATAAATAATAAATAATGAATAATGAATAATGAATATACAATTTTTAGATAAAGTTTTCAAGTAGTTTTAGATATATTCTCTTTAGCCAAACCCTTAGTTGTAAATTCATTAATTTCAAAATTTAACTTATCCATTGTATTTTGACCTTGATTTGTTTTTAAAACTGTATCATAATTTGATATTAGATCCTTAATTGGATTCTCTAGTTGTGTGATTCTAACAGATAGAACTTCATATGGATCTGTCAATTCTTTGTCTTGCTGTGTATTAATAATGGGACTTGACAACATTATTTGCTTGACAATAGACAATAAAACAATAAAACATTAAACAATAAGAGTAAAATCACTATTAATTTCTTGATTTAATTTGCGGAATTCCGTCAACAGAAGAAGAAAAATTAATCACGTGACACTTCTTTGTTTTGATCATTTCAATCTCATCTCCATAACTTTTAAAATCAACCACGTCAAGCAATAACGCCATCAGGAGGGCTTTGATGATTACCCAAGAATGAGTTATCAAAACGTTTCAGAATCACAGATATCTGGTTACAATGACTGCCCTGTGATTGATTTTTCAAAGCCAAGATCAACATCCTCTAAACAGAGAAAGCAGAGAGTTTCATCTCATACTCTGTCCTATTCTTCACCTGAAGTCTTAAATAACATATCATCATCCTCATCCTGTTCAAACGTTATGCTACTGAATTCAGATCAGAAACAAAGCTCTCCAATAGCACCATATCCTTTTTCAAACTCAACAAAACTACCGCCTCGTGTTGTATCGTCATCATCCTCTTCTATCGTAACATCAGTCAATAATCAAGAGAATGAAGATCCTTCCATTCTATCAAATGATGAATTATTAACCAAATTAGAATCAATATTAGAATTACCAACTAAATTACAGGAGCGTGAATTTAAACATTATAAATCAAGATTGATAGATACATTTAAGGAGGGAACAAATTTAAATAATAATTCAAGGTTAATAATATCGAATTGTTTGAATAATTTTCAAAATAATAGAGACAAAGTAAAGAATGATTTAATTCAATTCATGTTAACTAACGATGGAGTTTCAACTTGGTGTTTACCATTAAGAAAAGTTTTAGAAAATATTCAATAAACCATAATTTAATTAAATTTTTTCCTTCCTCATGGAAATATCATCAATAATATATATATATACTTACGTATGTAATTTTTTAATTTATCCAATAAATTGCTCTTTCATAGAAAGGAAAAAATTAAATCTGAATAACCATTTGTAAAGATTTCTCACTCACAGTATTATTCAATAGTACTACAGAAATTCAATTAAAATAGAAGCAAAGTTACTATGGATAGAGTGTATCTGATTAAAATTTTAAAATATTTATGAATAATGACTTATAAAAAACACATAAAAATTTCTTTTAGATTGAAATCTTGAGAATCATTAATAACATTAATGCATGTTAATTGAAAATTCATTAAGTAGAGAGAAGTAATAGACTAGATTTGATTGAATTTATAACTTGAAAGCTGCTTAATGAAATGGGAAGTAGTAAATATACAGAATATGTGAAGATGTTGTGATAGGTGATTTTTAGGAAATGTAATGAAATGATAGAATAGTGTAAAGAGTATGGGAACTTTAAAAAAATGCTTTTGGAAGAAGAAGAACAAAAAAAAAATCAATTGAATAACTGTAAAGTATGCTTGATCTAATTAAATCATGATATAAAACAAGTGTTAAGATTTTTAAGCAGTCTTCTTTCTCTTACCGACATGAGCTTGGAAACCTGTCTTAATTGAAGAAACTGATCTAGTTGAACCACAACTATTACAAACCAAGAAGAATAATCTATTAGAACTTTCTTTCTTCAATTGAGTATTAATGGATTTACATGTCTTACATGTAACGTATTCTAAAATATATCTTCTTAAGACATTTTCAATTTGTTTTGGTTGAAAACGACCTTTAATAATTAATCTCTTTTGACCATCAACAGAACCAGATGTACCTAATTCTGCAAATAAATATTGAATAACATGATCTGGTGATCTTTGTAATTTTTCACTAATTTCTTGAACATTTGCAAAAGCTGTCTTTTTATTACCTTCACGTTGAACAACTGGTGGTGGGATTCTGAATTTGGAACCGCTTCTATCACCAGCCAATTCTGGATTATTCTTACTTAAGATCTTGAAAAATCTAGTTAATAAATCTTCATATGATAAACCAAATTCTGATTGATTATTACTTTCACTATCTTCAGCAGTTTCTTTTTCAATTTGAGCTTCACCATTTTCATTTATCACACCAGCTTGTTCTAAGGCCTTGTCAAATTCATCAGTTGGGGCAATAACCTTCTTCTTCTTCTTCTTTAGTTTTAATTCACCTAAGCTTTCACTGATTTCATCGACTTCAGTGGTACCTTCACCTTCCTCTTTAGTAGTCTTCTTCTTCTTTTTCTTTAAACCAGTTAGAACATCATCTACTTCTGGAGTTGAAGATTC
Source organism: Ruyongia chambardii (assembly GCA_030574595.1). Taxonomy (NCBI): domain Eukaryota; kingdom Fungi; phylum Ascomycota; class Saccharomycetes; order Phaffomycetales; family Wickerhamomycetaceae; genus Ruyongia; species Ruyongia chambardii. The sequence goes on from JAJMFI010000059.1 coordinate 44,271, forward strand.
TTCGCTTAGCTCCAAACCCTTGGTAGACTTCTTCTTCTTCTTCTTTAAAGTAGGATCAAAACCTAAATCGACAGAGCTTTCTTCAAGAGACATGATAAGCAAACTCTTTGTTCTGTTTAATGTCTTATCGAATTATTAATACTTTCTCTTTTTCTTTGTAAATGGCGTTCTTGATTCATTTTTTTTTTTCAACGCAAAGCCAAAAAAGAAAAAAAAAAAAAAATTAAAAATTGAACCGGGTAAATTTTTACTTTTTTAATTTACTACTAAAGTACTGTAAAGTACGTACCAAGGTTGATGATTCTGTCACTACTACTACTACTACTCCATTAAAATTCAAAATTCACTACTAAGTAGGATCTAATTTAAACTAATATACAAACGTTCTTCTTCATTATATTTTCTTTATCTATCTAAATCTTTAAATTTTCAGTTCTTTTCTGTATAAAGGTTTCATTAGATTCAATAGAATCTATTTTCTCTTGTGTTATTGTTTCTATTTCTTGACCTGGATTTACTTGAACTTGATCATTGGTGACTTTGAAGTTAATATTACCTTCTTCATCTTCTTCAATTGGTTCAACATCAAATTTCTTCAACAAATACGTTTCAACCTCTTCCTTACCATTATTTTCAGCTTCAAAAATTGCATCATGATCAAATTTATTCTTAATAAAGGCATCGGCACTATACTCTTCGCATAATAATTCAACAATATTTAAATGTCCATTTAAGGCAGCCCAATGTAATGGTGTATTACCCTCTATATTTTGTGCATTTATTAATTTATTAGCATCCTCTTTTGTAATTAATGATAATAAATATTTGATGGTATCAAAATGACCATTGGCAGATGCTGCATGAATAACGTTCATTTCGTTAGTAGAATCTTTAATATCTACCAATAATGAGGCAGGATATTCACTAAATATTTGTTGAAGTTCCTCTAAATCACCATATCTAGCATCTTCAACAATAATGTCGCATTCATCTTGTGTAAGGTTCTTAGAATCAACAGACATCTTGGTATATGTATATGTATATGTAGTTAGATATAAATTGTAGATAAAAAAGATTAAAGACTTCTGCAAATTTTTTGTCTTTAATTGCATCGTTGCGTACCACCACTCAACAATACTAAGAAGCATGAGAAAGGGGGCGACACCTTATCATTATCACAATCATTACTTAAATAAAAATAAGATTTAAAAATCATTCATCTTGGATGGCGATTTAATTTCTGTTCAACGATTGAATGGATACTTCACAAGTCCCAAGGAAGGGTCTGAATATACCTCAGATATCTAAACAGACAGATCTAGATATTGCATTTGAGGAATTAGCCGTTTTTCTAAAATTGGACGAAAACAGTAAAGATGATGCTATAGTTCAACTTTATAATAAAATAATAGAAAATGATCCAACATTTGACACTGTTTCTATTAATTCTACCCTTGAACAGAAAACAGAATTTGTGTTAACTACATGCTTCAGAATTATTGATAATATTCAAGATTATTCAATAAGAAAACAACTAGCAAATAAAGCAAGTCAGGATAAAGAAAAACATGACTTGATTACAATTTCTTTACATGATATGAAATATTTTAGTGAATTAATTAATCTTATTATCATTCAATGTATATATCCTGCATTACCAAATGGTATTGGTATCCCATTAGACCAAAGAAGATTGAAGTCATTTCAAAAGAGATCTAAATTATTTAGCTATAGTAAATTGCCTTCATCCAGATTGCTTGATTCAAAGGAAAATTTTAAAATTCTACTACTTATTACTGTTAACTTTGAGAAAATATTCATAAAAGGCGGGGACATCAAAGAGCTACTTATGAAAGGTGGTGGTTATACTGATGTTTTAACCTGTCTTACTGTTTTGGTTCATGATTATGACCCATCATTAATAAATCAATACTTAAAATTTGAATCTTTAGGTCAGACATATGATTTATTCACTATTTATACAACCTTACTGCAAACTACTAAAGTACCTAAATATCAATCATTCTTAAGTGAAAGACTAACAGATATAACAATAAATAGACCTAATGGTGTGGTAAGTCTTATTGATTTTGTTGTTGGGATTAGAGATGATGAAGATGTTAACATTGAAAAATTTGATCATGTAAATAGAATATTGACTGCTAAACCTAAATCAATAACAAGTATTGAATATTTTAGCAAATTATTCAATCAATTATACGAAATACTTATATTTGTAAATAGACCCATATTGTCATCAGTTGCTGTTAATTTTATTCAATCGCTATACTACAGGAACAAAAAAATTGTTGAGGATTTTTTGTTTAAAAGGATATGGAAGAATTTGAATCCTGATCTAAGAAATTCAAATTACAGATATGGGGAAATAATTGTTCAAGAAAAAGAGCTCAATGACTCAATAAATGTATTGATCACTCTATCCAAGGATACAACGATTGAATTTTTAGATGAATTGTTCTCCAAAATCATTCTAAACCTATGGATATACACATTTTACTTGAAGAAAAAGGATATTGAATATTATTCAATCATTCTAAATATTTTGGTTTCATACTTCACAGTAACTGAGAATGAAGAGAATCTTGAATATGTTATGAAACATCTAATCAATTCAAATGGTGATGAGTGGAATTTTCAATCAAGTTTAGTTACGCCTTCATTAACATCAATAGTCAAGACTAGTATATTGGAGAAAAGTAAAGTTTCGACAGAAGATGTTTTCGACGATATAGATACGGGTCTAAATTTAGCAGTTGAATTGTTCAAACAATTGAATACCTCTATGGTCAAAACTCAATTTTTAATAGTTCTTAATCGATGGATTACAAAGGAAGATAACAGATATAATAATACGTTAGGAGGAAGTAACCCATTCATTATGCTAATTGACCTGAAGTTTTTAGAGAAGATCAATGAAAGCTTCAAAGATTCATTAGTAGACAATCCTGAAGATGTTTTAGTTGTCATAAATAATCTACTTGCCACAAAATTTCATGATTCTGAAACACAAAGTGAAGCTCAACACAATCATAAAGAAAATAGTGACGCCGAAGATTCTGATGATGAAGACCAGAATGAAATTCAGGCTGAAAATATAAACATCCTTCTAGAATTATTATCAGCAATAATTTCAGAAACTGAAAGCACTAAACTATTGAAGTATAAAGAGACTCTTGAAAGCATCGCAAAAAACTTATTAGAATTTCCGAATAATAAGCATTGTGTGTCGTTGAATAAGAGAATCAATGATATTGTCAATGCCACAAAATTTGAAGAAATTTCAGACGAAATGAGAGGACAGCTAAAAGATAAATCTTTGCTTGAAAAAGCAATAACTAATATCAACGATCCACTAGTTCCCATCAGGGCCCATGGTCTCTATTTATTAAGACAACTCATAATCAAAAAGTCACCAGTAATTAGTTTGGATTTCGTTTTGGAGCTGCATATTATTCAGTTACATGATTCTGAACCGTTTGTTTATCTTAATGTTATCAAGAGCTTGAATGAGTTGATTGCATTGGATTCTTTGGGCTGTATAAAGACCTTTACAACATATTATTGCAATAAAGAAGAAAATGTTGACGATAGACTTAAAATTGGTGAAGTTTTGTTGAACTTTATCAACAAATCAGGCGAAATATTCACAGGTAAATTAGCTGACTTGACTGTTGGTAGCTCTTTAAAGGTTATTCAAGATTTTGAAGACGATAATCGATTACGTATGTCTGCAATGTCACTGATCGGTCAATCACTAAGGACAAATGCTTTGGGAATTGACAAATTTATAAGGGACTCTTTGGACTGTGCTATTGGTATCTTAGAATTAGAAACTGAAATTACAATGAAGAGGTCTGCTGTTGTTTTGGTTCATGATCTGCTAATATATGGAGGCTTAGATCTCGTGCCATCTGGTTATGGTGCTAAAATCAAATCGCTTTTGGCTTACACTAAAAGAAACACTAGTGATTATCTTCTTATCGAGCAGATAGATAAACTTTTGGAGCTCATTGAAGAATTGATATTGGCAAGATTCCAAGTTCCTGAAAAATTAGCAAACCAGTTCAAGAAGTTTACAGTTTAATGTATAAAAATATATTATTGTGTATGCTACTATTTACTATAAGCTGTATCAAATAGATTGAGCAAATTCTTGCAGTGCTAGTATAATAGATACAACAAAAAAGTAATTGTAACTAAACCGCTCGCAGACGCAATCTAAAATGGCGAAGAATAAACTCCAACAAGTCACTCTAGACCAACAAATTTACTTTGTATTTGTAATAAAAGATCAATATCGACATTAGTTTTAGTGTTGATATATTTCAACACCTCTACTAAATTTATCATCCTTTTTAGCTTTTCATTTTCCTTAGCTATCTTGAGTGTATCAACTTTACGTTTGTTCCCCAAGTTTTCAAGCTTGATGGATATTGCATTAGCTTTCTCAATAATTTCTTTTGATAAGAATCGTTCAGCACACTTAATTCCATATCCTTTAGAGTCATCATTTCCATTTCTAAGAGTATAGCTCATATTGATATCATTACCAACTAACTCCGTGCTCATATGATTTTGAGTAACACCTGCTTTTGCACTAAGCATTTCTGAAAGTTCATGAAAATGAGTCGAGACGAAGACAGTAGATCTTGTGTTGACTAAATGTTCACAAATCGCTAATGCGATAGAGAATCCATCATTAATGCTAGAGCCTCTACCTAACTCATCAATTATTACCAAACTTCTTTCCTCGATTTCTTCAAGAATACAGACCATTTCGTTCATCTCACTCATGAAACTGGATGCACTTAGTGATAAGCTATCTACAGCTATACGCGCTTTAACACTAAAAAATATCGGTACATTTGCATACACTGCTGGAATAAAAGATCCCATTTGTGTCATTATGGTAAGAAGAGCAACTTGCCTCAAATAAATTGACTTACCACTCATATTAGTACCGGTAATAACTTGAAATCTTGATGCTTCCTTTGTAGAGCAAATACTATTTGGTATAAATGGCTTAATCA
>JAJMFI010000060.1:6190-28206 GCA_030574595.1 Ruyongia chambardii
CAGGCCGCCAGCACTTTTTTTTTTTTTTTTTTTTACTTTTTTTTTTTTTTTTTTTTCTGGATTTAAATTTAAATTTGACTTCGGAAGAAAGCGGCTGGTGTTTCTTACCGTTAGTAATATTGATAGTCTTGTAAAGAATAACTACTATTATACCTATTATATTAATTATATTAATTATATATTATACTTAACTATATACACATATACCTTATATTCTAAGATGAATTAATAGTCTAATTTCTAAAAACATTTCTTTATGTGGAAAACTAATCAAATATTTTTTTAATTTCTATAATGTAGAAGCGAAGTGGGTCGTGGGGATAAAAATATTCAAAACAGTGGCTGGTGTATGAGTATAAATAAATATTATACATACTATGATTAAAATTTGAATGAATCAAAGATACATTTTGATTAATTATCTATTAAACAATACAACAATAGATAATCAAAGACATATATATATATATAATATATGATAACATATGATAATAGAGAAGAATTTTCATTAGTTTAATTTAGTTTAATTTAGTTTAATGTAAATTTAATAGATAAAATTATTTAGTACTAATAGATGAGATGAGATGGTTCTCTGTTTCCCGACATAAATTAAGTAATTTAATTACAATTTTAATATTACAAAAATTTGAGGTTAATAGCCTATTTCTGTTAGTTCATGCACTAGTGATATACAAAGGGAACTAATTGAAATGTACTTAGTAGTTTATAAATAATTTAATTTAAAATATATATGGATTCATATAGATAATAGTTATTTATTAAAAGTTATTATAACAGTTTCTCTTCCATATCTTTCTTTCTTTTTCTTATCTCAACTATTACAAATATATAAATATTTATTTAAGACTAATCTCCACATTTTGATGTAAAAATTTTTTTATTTTATTTTATTTTATTTTTTTGCGTATGCTCGGATTAAAGAACATGATTATCTAATATCTATGTTACTAATTACTATACTTAGTAATTAAGATAGTTATCAAATATATTTTATTAGAGTATCAATTAACTCTATAATTTATAATTTAATTATAGGATTATCATTTATATATTTATTCATTTTAATTAATATTAGCTATCATATTAATTTTTTTTTGAACACCGGATTAACTTCTTCTTAGTGCTCCACTTAGAATTCCGGAAAAATAATTATAATAATTAATAACCAACAATTAGCAAAGTAGATCCCGTAGTCTTCCGTTACTTGATTATTATATGAAATAATAATAATGATAATAATGATGATGATGATGATGATAATAATAGTTTAATAGTAATAATAGATGTAATAATAGATATACTAATTGTAAAAGATATTCAAAATATAATAAATATTCAAAATGTAATAGATAAATAATAATAATAATAGTATTAGATAATAATGAAAATAATAATGATTATAATACAGAAAATAATAATAAATGTAATATTGAAAATAATAAAATATCTAATTTAATTTATTATAATGAAGATAATAATAAATATATTTACAACTTCAATTATATGAATTATAAAAGTATTAATCATTATAATTCAATGAATGTATAATAAATTAAATCTATAAGTGTAAATAAAATCTAAAAGGACACACACTTATTATATGAGATTTTTAACACCTGCACACCAACTAATAGATCATTGTAATTAATTGTAAAATACTAATACTAATAATATTAATTCTCTTTGATTAATTAAGTAGGTGATTACTATTACTCATTAGATAAAATAGATTAAATAATTAATTAACTATCATTGACGCAAACTCATACTAAATAGAAAAAATAAGAATATTTACTGTATTAGATATATAAGAAGACCCTTATATGAGTTTTACCTGTATATAGTTTATACGTATTATACGTATAAAATATTATAATACTATAATACCATACTGTATATATATACTAAGAGATTTATATATATAAGAAGAGAGAGTGAATAGAATCATTAAAATCTATAAGTCACCGATAGTGTACCCGTCATGATTCCAATATATTTAAATATATTAATTAAATTTTTGTAGAAAGCAAAAAAATAATAGGGTGTTGTTGTAACTTGTAAATAATTAAATTTTTCAATTCTTGAAAAGACAAGACAATAACCGAGTATGGGTCTTTACTAAATTGTAATATAAATTATCAATACTAATATTAATATTAGTATCACATACAAATGATTGTTAGTCAGTTGAATATGTTTATATACTATATACTATATACATATTATAACTATATAATACTGATAATCCTTTAACAATAACATTACTAGACTGTTATAGTAATCACATTCACTGATCAAAAAAGAAAAAAAAGTAGACACAGAAAAGAAAGAAGACACAGAAAAAAAAAAAAAAGAAAAGAAAAGATTAATAACACAAATCATATTAATGACAAACAACGTTAACGCTATCAACAACAATTATTAATATAAACATATAATACATAATGAATGATCTTTAATTAATATACTTATATAATATACTCATATATTAATATCTTTAATTATATACACTTCCCTATATATATATATATATATATAATTGTAAAGTATAAGGATCAGTCTCTGCAAATAGTATGTATGTATATAAAGTAATATCAGTATCTATGTATAGAAAGTAATATCAATTAACATCATACTTATCAAATATAACTACAAAGATACAATATACAGTATATATCTATTATATATCTATTATATATATATATGTCTATCATTTGTCCCTTGTCCCTTGTAAATGTCATAATGCAAATGCCACAACACACACATCACACAAACATCACACACACTACAAACATCACACACACTACAACTAAACATCACACACTACAACTAAACATCACATATGTCAATAATTTCAACTAAACAATTAATACTTAAAAACAGTTCTCAGATATCGGTCTCTTAATTAATTAACAAAATGATGATCCATCTCATCTCAAAAAATTTTCTTATTAAATGTGAATGTTTGGGGGGGATTTATCGGTCTGATTCTTTGATTGGTTACTTTTTTTTTTTTATAAATTGTTAAAAAACCACATAAATTAATCACGAGTTCCCCCTGCTAAAAAAAAATCATTATAATAAAAAGAATCAATTTCTCTTATTCTTATTCTATATAGGGAAAAAAGATCAAACTTGAAAACCTATTAATCATCATCATCATCATCATCATTAGAAATAAAAAAAAACTTCTTTATAAAGTTACTTTCTCTGTTTTTGTTTTGCTTTTCGTTTTTTTTTCTTCATCTTCTTTTAAATAAATATGTCTACCGTTCCTGCTGCTGAAGTTATTCCTTCTCCTACCGATATCGGTGCTCTTGCTAATAGAATTAATCTAGCAACAAAGAAAGAACATTCAAAAATTGATAAATCTGTCACTTTAAAATTCGGTATTGCATTAAAGAATCCAAGAATTTATAGACAAGGTCTTCAATCATATTATCATTTATTTAAAAGATTAGAAGAATTAATTGATATTGAAATACAAAAGAAATCTCCAACTGGTATGATTCTATCTGAATTCTTTGATGAAAGAATTAAGAGAACTGAACCTTTAAAGAATGATTTATTATATTTTTATAAAACTGAAACTAAATTTAAACATCCAATATTACCAAAACAAATTGAATATATTAATCATTTAAATAATCAAGTTATTGAAAAACCTTGTATCTTATTAGCATATTGTCATGTTCTCTATTTGGCTCTATTTGCAGGTGGTAGAATGTTAAGATCTTCAATATTAAAATCAACACTTTTCCCATCAAAGGATATAGCAGAAAATGCAACAAATTTTTTTAGATTTAATGTTAATAATGAAGAAAATTTAAGATTTACATATAAGAAAAATTATGAATTAAGTACAAGAAATTCTTTAACTGAAGATCAAAAATTAGATATTATTAATGAATCAAAATATATCTTTGAAGAAAATTTAGAAGTCCTAAAGGAATTAGAGGCATATAATTTATCCAAGATTAAAAATGATTGGAAATTTAAAGCTGCAAATTATATTTATTATATTGGTATCTTAGCTGCAATTCTTATTGCTTCAATGGTTTTAAAAAAAATCTTTGGTTCAATCTTACCTGAAACCATTGAATTATAAATAATATAATAATAATAACAACAACAACAACAACAACGAATAAGAGAAGTGCATTCAAAATGGTTCTTCTTTTAAAATATATTGGCTTCATTCATTATTAACACTAAACCTCTATTGTTTCTTTCTTTCAATCTGCTCTTTCCTTTTCTTTTTTTTTTCTTTTTCTTTTAATGGCTCTTATTCAACTTACAATACCATTTACATACTTGTTATACAATTGCATGCATTTTTTCTTTTCATCTTTGTAATTACTACTACTACCACTACTAGTTTATACCTTATCGTTAGCTTACTATATCATAAAGAAATGAATACTACATACGATTCGTTGTTAATTTTTTTAAATTTATTTATTATTCGTAATAATTCTCTTATATAATATATCCCTGTTATATCTTATTTATACTACTATATTCTTAATTTATTCAAATCATCCTATATCTAATCTATATTCTCTCACTATCCATTGAAATATTGGAAACAGAAGAATTAACAACAGGAAGTAAGTTAGTAGTATCAATGGAATTAGTATGACCATAGGTATTTAAGTTTAATGAACCAATCTTTCCAGTTAGATCTACCAATTCTGGTTGGATATAATGAGTTGTTAACTTAGAGTTATTATTATTATTATTACTATTATTATTCATACTAAGAGTTAATAATGATGGTTGAAATGATCTTTGTTGTTGTTGCTGAGTATCAATAGAAGAAGTTGTTGATGATAAAGAATCAGCTATATATTGTTCTTGACCTTGAACTTGAACTTGACCTTGTGGTTGATTTGAAGAAGATGTATTTGAATTGATTCTTGGAGATCCACATCTTAAACAAGATATGTTTTTAGCAAAGTTATGATATGAACATTGATCATTACTACATTTCCAATCACCAGCTCTGAATGGAACAGAATTAGATCTATGATTGTTATTGCTATTATTGTTATTGTTATTATTAGTATTTGTATTAGTATTGTTATTGTTGTTAATGGAATTGTTGATATTACTATTACTATTATTAACATTAATATTGTTATTATTATGGTGATTACCATTAATATTAATGTTTAAATTTGAATTGGTATTATTATTATTGTTAATAGCATTATTATTATTACTATTATTATTAATATTATTATTGTTAATTATACCATTGCTTAGATTTCCATTTAAGTTAATGTTATGAACATGATGATTGATACCATTGCGAGTACTATTATTATTGTGATTATGGTTATGACTATGATTATGATTATGACTATGATTGTTGTTCAAGCTGTTATTGCTATAGTTGTTATGTAAAGTCTTATTAATACTACCAGTATTGTTGTTGTTATTGTTAGTATTATTATTATTGTTGTTATTATTATTACCATTGTTATTAGGAGTAATAGTAGTAGTATTAGTAGTACTGATACTGCTGCTACTATTGTTATTATTGTTCAAGTTAACAGCAGGTTTATTAATATTGGTTGGTTGTGTAACACCATCATTGTTATTATTCGTATTATTGATATTGGTATTATTGGTATTGATATTATTATTGCTATTATTGATATTATTAATATTTGATTGACCACTATTGTTGTTACTAGTGGAATCGCTTAAATTATTACTATTGTTGTTGAATAGATTCTCTTGAACAGTAACGGCAGAAGTAGCTGGGAATGAACATCTAAAACATGCTGTTCTTCTTTGGAAATTTGAAAATCCACAGGAAGGACATGTCCAATCTCCAGGTCTAGGTCTATTCTTAGATGGTGGGAAAGGTGCTAAAATTTCTTGAGCTCTATCAAGAACTCTTGCACTTGATGGTTCAACTTCAATAGCTTTCTCGTTAAGAGCTCTACCATTCATGGATAATGATTCTGCTGCTTCTTCATGGGTACTAAATACAGCAAATCCTGAACTAAACTGTTTATTATGTTGATCAGGTGATTTTAATGTCCAAAAGGCAATTGGTCTACCACCATATTGAGTAAACCAACTTTCTAATTCACTTTGTGTTGTATCATTTGGTAAATTTGATAAATGTAAAACTTTTGAACGTTCTGCTAAGAATGCCCTAACATCTGCCTTACCATCAAATGGTTTTGTTAGTACATCTAAATGATCTTCAATTGGTAATGATTTTTTTATAAGAGCTTTTAAAATTTCAGCAATTATTTTAGCCTCATCTAATGATCTTTTACCTAATGGAGAATATTTTAAATCAATTTCTAAAGCGGTTAAAATATTATTAATATTTGAAAAAGTATATGATAGTAACTCTGGATGATGTGCTTGCCATTTGTTATATTCAAATTTTAAATCAAAGCAACGACTATGCTGTAGATAAGGTGGTAATACACAACTTTTATCTCTAGCTTCTCTTGGAATTTGAACCTTTAAATCCCAGGAGTTCAAGGCAACAAATGTAAAGTCAAGGTTCTTACTAATGACTTCATCATGAACAAACTTGTCTAAATGATGGATAGCATCCCTAAAACTTTCAGAATCTTTAACATCTTCCCATGTTAAGGTGGTTAATTGAGTACATAATGTGGTGATTGGAGTGTTTAATGGTTTGATCAGACAAGAAGAAGAACCTAACTCCTCCAAAGTTGCAGCATCCAACAAAATCCATGACATTTCAATGACCTCAGAAGAGTCTTTGGTAACATATACACCATGCTCATCACATGTAGAATGTATATGGAATACCAAATAAGCATCGGTCATCTTCTCTTCTCTTTTTTTCAATAGACTCTTTTGAAAGTTTTTTTACTTTTGAAGGACGTTCTATAATATGAAGTTGCTAAAAATGCAAGAAGACTTAGAACTTTCAATAAAGATATTCAATGAGATCTGATTTATGAAAAGGAATGTGTCCAAATGAGTGGTATATAGAGGGTAATTATCAAATCTGGTTCTATTGTTTATAGATCTTAATTTCTGCTTTAACAAACTCTTCGATTTCAAAAATTTTTTAATATAGGCTTCGGTCGGAATTTGTCAATGGTCGACACGTGACTTGAAGTCGGAATATAGTAATAGAATTCAAAACAAAGAAATAAATAAACAATCAAACAGAGTGCGAGTAGTTAAAACACCAGGCACGTTATAGTGGGAGGTGTACTTTCTTACTGCTATTTACAGCCTGTTATTAGCAATATGGGAGATTCCATAATACCTCCTGATATTGATCCGACTAAACAACCTCAAAGAGTATTCCAAGTTCAATTGGTTGTATGTTGCGTGTTAGGTGTAACCGCATTCTTAACCTTTTGTCTATTACGATATAAATGGCCTCATATATATGCTGTTAGGACTCTTAGAAAGAAAGATTTGAAACCATTACCAAATTCATTCTTTGGATGGTGCTGGGGTCTTTATAAAATTACAGATGATCACGTTTTAGAGCAAAGTGGTTTGGATGCATTTGTATTTTTAAGATTCTTCAAGATGGCTATCAAATTCTTTAGTGTTTGTGCTCTTATATCATTCACTATAATTGGTCCAATAAGATACTATTATACTGGTTCATTCGATAGTGATGGAATTTCTTGGAATGGTCAATGGCTTACATTGTCTAGAGCATTTGTCATATTGAAAAAAGGAGAAGATCAACCTCTATTAGAGCAAGTGAAATCTGGTTGGGTTTATACTGTCTTTACTTATGTCTTTACTGGCATAGCTTATTACTTTTTATGGAATGAAACGGAGGTAGTTGTCTCAGTTAGACAAAGATATTTAGGTCAACAAGATTCAATTACTGATAGAACAATTCTTTTGAAAGGTCTACCATCTGAATTTATCCCTGAGGATTTCCATTCAGTTGATCATTTAAATCCAACTATTCAATTTAATGAAAAGAGTTTGAAAAGATACATTGAAGAGTTAGGTATAGGTAAAGTTAGAGATATTTGTATTGCATATGATTGGCAAAAGCTTAGTAAACTATTTGAAGAAAGAACTAATATTATAAGGAAATTGGAGGTTCAATATTCAAAATATTTGCCATTAGATGTAGAAGTGTACACAAAGGGTAATCTTGAACCCTCTGTTATCCCAAGTATTAATGAGAATCAACCCTTGTTCAATAGGAAACCACTCATTAAATTAGGCTTTTTAGGTATTTTTGGTGACGAAGTTGATGCTATTGAATATTACTCAAAAAAGCTAATAAACATTGATGATGAAATTCATAAGGAAAGAGATTCTGCAAAAAGAATAAAGAAACAAGCCGTATCTGCGTTTGTTACTATGGATTCTGTTGCTTCTGCTCAAATGGCTGCTCAAGCTGTATTAGACCCAAAAGTCAATAGATTAATTGCTAGATTAGCACCTGCTCCTCATGATATTTGCTGGGATAATTTCTCATTAACAAGAGTTCGGAAGTTGGTAAGATCAAATCTAATCACATTAGCCATTGGTATATCAACAGTTGGTTTGATTTTCCCAGTTATTTCTCTTTCTACTTTAATCAATCTTAAAACTATTCAAAAGTTTTGGCCTGCATTGGGTGAATTGATTTCAAAATCTGAATTGGCCATATTATTGATAGGATTAGTTCCACCTTATCTTTACACTTTATTGAATGTTTCTGTTCCATATTTCTATCTTTATTTATCATCAAAACAAGGTTATATTTCAAGAGGTGAAGTAGAACTATCAACTTTATCAAAGAATTTCTTCTATATATTCTTTAACTTGTTCTTGGTATTCACATTAGCAGGTACTGCTACCAATGTTTGGGCATTGTTGGGTGACACTACGAAGATTGCGTTTGAATTAGCTAATTCCTTAAAGAACTTATCATTATTTTATGTTGATCTAATCCTTTTACAAGGGTTAGGAATGTTCCCATTTAGATTGATCCAAATTGGTGATGTGTTTTTGAATTTATTTTACAGATTATTCTATTGCAAGACTGCAAGAGATTATAGAAATTTATACTACGTACCACCAGTATTTGATTTTGGTATTTTACTACCTCAACATATTTTGATTATGATCATCACTATTATTTATTCCGTTTTATCTACTAAGATTGTAACTGCTGGTCTGGTTTACTACATTCTTGGTTATTTTGTTTACAAATATCAATTGTTATATACAATGGTTCATCCTCAGCATTCAACTGGTCAATGTTGGCCAATGATTTTTAGGAGAATTTGCTTAGGTTTACTGTTATTCCAAATCACAATGGCTGGTACATTGGCTTTAGAACACTCCTTTATTCTATCAATTTTAATTCTTCCATTGATTCTATCAACTTGTTTTGTTGCCTTTACGTTTGAAAAGGAATATTTACCATTATCGTTCTTCATTGCATTAAAGGCTATTGATAAAAGACATGAAAGTGAGCCGAACACTGATTATGAAGATACATCAATGACAACATCACTAGCTCAAATTCATGAAGATTCGAATATCGTTTCACCTTTGATAGATAATGATAGTGTTAAAAACAAGACTATGAGAAATTTGAAAAATAAAGGTAGTACTGTTGATGAACTACGAGAACAATTCAAAACATATTCTTGCCCTTATCTCACTGATACATTAGATGGTCCAATGATTGGATTTGAAGGTGATTATGTTCAACAGATTCAATATGATTCTAGGTTAGATGAACATATCATCAGAAAATCCTACAATGTTTCTGAATGGGAATGAATAAGGGGCGAGGTAGGTAGACTATTCTAATAGGATGTTTTAATTTCTAATAGTTTTTGCTTTTTTGATTTTTCATCAAGTAGATATGATGGTTGCAATTGACTGTCATCTGGATATTGACATGGTTGATTGATGAGTTCACATTTTACACAACCTCCTTCTTCTTCATCACATTTAAGATGTCTCAACCTACAAAGATAACATCCACTTTTAGATCTTCTTGTAGTTGCTATTCTTTTAGTACCTCTTACTTTGAATGGTCTATCACTCATGCTAACGGTTTTCATTTCTCGAAATGGTGATTTCAATTGTTCATGATAGCTTGATGGTTTTAGTACTTTTGAGTAATTATTGTTAATTTCTAATGGTGATATATAATAATTCCTTATCTTATTTGGTGGACTTATACTAATGCTATAGATTCCATCACAGTAAGTATATTTTAGCTTATTGACCCTGTTCATATGAATTGAAGAATCCCTAATGGAAGCCGCTTGGAAGCTTAATCCAGACATTAGATTTTTCATATACATGGTCTTTGGTGGAATATAATTGGTGGTAGTAGTAGCGGTACTATTACTACTAGAAGGTAATGGATCATAATAATTGATAATATGCGATGGAGTTCTTGGTGTAGAATTCAAGTAGCTATATGACGTTTCAATTGGATTTCCTTGATATTGACAGGTCGAAGAGATAGTATCATTACTATTCATACTGTTTATTTCGATATTTGGGTCTTGATACTGAGAAGCAGGGACATTTGTATAATCTATATTATAATTCATAGTGCTTATTGAATTTGCTAGAGAATGAGAGTAGCAGATAATTCTTTTTTCACTTAAACTATTCGTCTTAAACGTATATATATATATTATGATTAGTCATTTCAGGAAAGATGTATATATATATATAAATAAGATATGAGCTGAAGTATCTAATAAGCTTGATACTTGTTGTGAAATGGTTCAGTTTATCTGTATTCACTACTAGTTTGAAAATCATTACTTCAAAAAAAAAAAAAAAATTCTATACAGATTTGAAACAAACAACTATACTAACTACTAAGATCTGGAAATTGCTTTAGCATACTGGAAAAATGTCAAGAAAACCAATCACATTTGTCACAGGTAATTCTAAAAAGCTAAGTGAGTTTCAAGCTATTGTCAATGATAATTCCATTTTAAACAAGTCTGTTGATTTGGAAGAAATTCAAGGCTCAATTATTGAAATCTCTATCAAAAAGGCCATAGAAGCTGTTAAGGTCATCGATGGTCCTGTATTAGTTGAAGATACATGTTTGGTATTCAATGCTCTATCAAAGCCAGGTATTGATCTACCAGGCCCTTATATTAAATGGTTCATGAATTCAATAGGAATCGAAGGCTTACCAAAGTTACTTGATGGATTTGAAGATAAATCAGCAAAGACAGTTTGTACATTTGCCTATTGTGAAGGTGTTGGCCATGAACCAATTTTATTTCAAGGTATTACAGAAGGAAAGATAGTAGAGGCTAGATATAAAGGTGATGAAGTGTTTGGTTTCGATCCATGTTTTTTACCTGATGGATATGATGAAACTTTTGGAGAGATGGACAAGTCAATCAAGAATGCCATAAGTCATAGATATAGAGCATTGGAAAAGGTTAAAGAATTCTTGAAAACTAGAAAGGATAATTAATTTATCATATTTATTATTATTATTACAGCTATTATTGTCATTAATTTTTATTATAGATATTATACAATACCAAGTGTTGTTATCATATTTGTAGGGAATTAGTAACACCTTCTGGATTATTTATCAACCAAGCATCAACCCATGATTTAATTCTTGCCACATTGGAATCCATATCATCAGTTGAATTTGATTCTAATTCCACCAGTATTTCTGGAGCATAACCTTCTCTAGCCTCTTGTAGGACTATTTGCATAATTTCACAATCAATATTCTCTTCAATTTTAGAATCTGAATAGTTTCTCTTCTTTAATCTATCATATAATATACTATTATCAACTCTAAATACAACAACTAAATCTATCAATCTTTCAGGAAAAAGATCATTTGCATGCCAATCTATTAGAACACCACCTTTTTCTAATAGTGGTTCAATAGCATCAACAACCTTATCATCATCAACAATATGACAGTTTCTTTCTTCATCAAATCCATCATAACAATCGTTAACTTTGGCAAATTCTGTGATATTTATATGCTTAAAATTTTTTAAATCCTGTAGTAAAAGTTCACAATGACTTGATTTACCACAACCTGGAGTACCAGTGATTATTATATTAGGCAATTTTCTGAATGACATTATTATTAAATAGAACAAATCTCCTATTCTTACTATTAATATATCAGTAAATGATAATAATATTCAGACTTGTGATATAGTTTGTAGCTATAAAAGTAGTAAGTAGCTTTTAATCTCATCTTAAAATTTTCGAGCGAGTTCCGACTTGTTTTACCAGATGAGTTCCGACTTGGTATTTTGGACAAAATCTTCAATTAACCAAAAGCTGTTTTACTAAACTAGGTACGAAAGAGTGTAAATTGACGCGACATATATATATTATAATGAGTTCTTGGGATATAGAAGAGAAGAGGACTATAAATAATGACGAGTTTCCTGAACTAGGGTCTGTTTCCACTCCAACAACTGCCAAAAGAATCATAACTCCAAGTACAATTAAGCCTCCAGGTTTAGTGCCAAATCAAGACTTCATTAATAGCAATAATATTAATGGTGATATTAATAATAAAATTGGTAATGGTAATAGTAATGATAATGGTAGAACAATGAGTAATATAAATAACGATAGAGATGTTAGTAATGATAACAATAAGACTAATGTCAAGAACAATAATGATGCTGAAGAAGGAAAAAATTTAAATAATGAAGATAATTTCACAGATATTGATAGATATGGTTTAAAAGGGTTATTAAACCTCATTAGAATGGAACAAAATGATCAAACAACAGTAGCTATTGGTACTGATCTAAATTTATTAGGACTTAATATGAAAAGTGAAGATAAATTATCATATACATTTGCATCTCCATGGTTAGAAACTTCAAGAAGTGAAGTTGAACCAATTTATAAAACACCAGAGACATTTAAAAACATTGATAATAAGGCAAGATTAGATGATAATTTACCATTGTTAAGTGATGAAACTTTATTCTACATCTTTTATTCAAAGACTAAAGATTATTTACAAGAATTATGTTCAAGAGAATTAATGAATAGAAATTGGAGATATCATAAAGATTTACAAGTATGGCTAACAAAGGATCCATCAACTGAACCAATTCAACAAACACCTCAAAGTGAGCGTGGTATTTATATCTTTTTTGATCCACATAATTGGGAAAAGGTAAGAAAAGAGTTTATTTTATATTATAATTCAATAATGGCATAACAATATATATATATAAATTACTGTCTACTTTCAGCTATACTTTTATCATATTAATCGAAATATTGATTATATGTAGATATATTATGATATTCAGTATCACTTGTCTTTCTAATTAATGAAGATGGATCATACTATTTGATAAGGTTAATCATCTTACAGTCCGGAATGAAAGATTAAATAAACTTGATTAATGACATAAGTATCATTATTTATTAAAAAAAAAAAATTGATATATAATCAACAAATTATAATATATTTGAACTTGTTTGATTGTAAATATCTATATACAAATGAATCATTCTTCATAAACACACCTATTTATATGATGATATTATATTTTTTTCTTTTTTTTTCTTTTAGTTTTGTTTGTTGTTTTTCTTCCTCAAGTTCTAATCATTATCATATCAAAGAGCTTATTTTCAATTAAAACACTATATTCTTTTTATTTATTCATCTCATTGAGCTCCCTTTCTTTTGCTTCAATCAAAGAGATTTTAGTCATAGTTAATTGTTATAAGTGGCATGATATCTCTTACCTCTAAAACCATATATGAAACGATTTAACTGATAAGTCTCTTGAGGATCAGCATCATTTAATTCCCATTTAGTTGAAGCAAATAAATTATCAGTCTTATCCATTACAATATCTAAATCTTTTTCAAAATTATTCATTAACCATTTCCAATCTCTTGAATAATCTTCTTCATGATAAGCAGTAACAAATATTGGACATTTACTCTCTAATAAACCTTTAACAGTTTCATTCCAAAGATTATGATGATCTTTAAATCCAAAACCAGGATGGAATAAAAAGAAACAATCTAAATAGGGATCAAATGGGAAAAAATCACCAGCTCTATGATATACATGGAAATAATCAGTATGATGAACTGTTGTTAAATTTGCATCAATTCTTTTTTTAACAGGAGTTGATGATTTAATATATTGTTTCTTTTCAGCATCAAAGCAACATTCAGGTCCAATAAAATGTATTTCAAATTCAATATCTGGGAATAATTCAGTAAATTGTTGCCACATAAAACTTGGAATTTGACCATCAGCTCTAGCACCAACAAGAAATAATCTTATTGGTCTATCCTTTAATGAAGAAGTTCTTAATTTTGGATATAAAGAATATCTTAAAGCAGCTAAAGATTTTAAACCTTCTAAAGAAATTGGACCCTTTGGCTTTAATGCATATGGAGAATATTGATATAATACAGATGCCATTGTAATTGGATATGATAATAATTTTGTAACTGCAGCTAATTGAAATTCAGTATCCATTGAATAAAATAATCTTGTATAAAAGAAAAGATCCCAATTTGATAGATTAATTTGAGCATCACTCTCTTGTTTACCAGGGAAATCAAATTCAGGAAATTCTCTACCAGATCTTAAATCATGTTCATAAATATTTACCTTTTTCAAAATTTCATATTTTTTTGATTCATGATAATTTAAATCATTTTCCCAAGCTTCCTTTGAATGATGAGTTGGAATACCACTTAATGGACAAGTATAATTAATTTCTTTCTTAGTTACAGGACATTTTGCAATAGCTCTTATATGAGCAGCTCTTTGTCTTAAATCTTGAGATGGAGATGAATCCCATGGGAAAAATCTATTTTCAATTGAAGGTTCATCAGGATTTGGTGGAGGATCCATTGCTAAGACATTTCTAACAAATCCAAATAATAGTCTCCTTTGTTGATGAAAGATATTTGATGATTTAGGTAATCTTTTCTGTATAAACATTGATGCAGTAGATGAAGAAGCTGATGATGATGAAGATCTTAACATTGTAATAAAGGTATAAAATGTGATTGTACTATATATATAAATATGATTTGTCTATTATTATGAGATTTATGATATAACAATTAAATTCTTTTTTTATGAGTATATCTTGATAATAATGATATATCTTTATTAATTTTCTAAATGGACTTTAAAATTAATAACAAATAATAATTGATAATTAGAACTATTAGTTGATTTTAGTTGATGAATAAATAACAGATGTAAAAGGATTAACTTTTTATTTTGTTTTGTTTTATATTTCTTCTTGTGTTATGAAAGTTTGATTTGATTTGATTTAATTTATAATGAATTTAAAAATTATAAATTCAAATATTATTGTTGATAAGTATAAATGATGTTTAAATCTTTATGTTTTGATGTGCTTGTATTGTATTATTCTTTAAAAAAGAACAGCTTTATAAATGATATGGTTTAAACTGATGAATTAAACAATAATAACTTTTATGAATACACACACATATATAATATAGAATATATAATATATATGTATATATAATTTTCTATTAAATCAATAATTAATGAAAGATTAATAATATTCTTCAATTACCACCATTATGGCATTTGAAATAAATTTTGGTTATTTGATTTTTTTTTTTCTCTCAGAGAAAAATCTCTAAAAAAAAAAAAAATCGAAAATTTATTTCAAATTTGAGTTACCCGGATCAACATTTTTCCTTTTATGCATTTATGAATCTATAATGTATGTATACAATTGATTTCATTTGTTATATTGTAATATTGTAGTATTATAATATTCTGAAAAGAGTTAAGTTTAAATCAAGATCTTAATAGAATTGAATCAATTAAAGAGAAGATAATTTCCTAATTTGGAAGTTTTTGTTTAATTTTTGTTTAATTTTTTTATTTTTTGTCGAAGAAGAAAAAAAAAAAAGTGATTTGAAAAATTGTATTCATATAAAGTAGTTATAAGTAGAGAAATAAGCTTGAGATTGAATAATTTAGATTTGTTGATTTGATAAAGAGTAGAAGTTGTTTTTCTAATACAGTTTATTGAGAGATAAGCTATTAAACAAATTCAAGAAAACAAGACAAATTATTCAGCAAAGACAAAAAAAGAGAATATGTTTAAAGTTGGAACAAATTTAAGTTCTACTATTAAATTAGGTTCAAGATTAAATAATAATAATAATGGATTTAAATTACCATTTATAAGATATATTAATAATTCATCATCAACTTTAAGTCTAACTCAAAATTCAAATTTTAATCAAGTTTTAAATAATAATTCAAGTTTAAATTTAAAGTTAAAAGAATTTGATCAATTAATCAATAAACAAAAATATTATCAATTAAATCAACAATTATATCAACAATTAAATGAAAATTATATTAATCAACGAAATGAAAATAATATAATATTAAACAATATAGTTAAACAATTTGAAGATCCATCAATTATTAATAAAGATTTATACATTGATGAAACCAATAATAATACTACCAATAATATCAATGATAATGGTAATAACGATACTAGTATAAGAATGGAATTATTATCAGTATTAAGAAGAAGAAGATTTAGAATGAAAAAGCATAAATTAAGAAAGAGAAGAAGAAGAGATAAAGTCTTTTTAGAGAAACAAGGTCTTAAAAAGAGATTAAGAAGAGATGCAAGAAGACAAAGAAAACTATTTGATTTATAATTATAATTATTATTAGAAAACTATTTGATTTATAAATACAATTAGTATAAAATGATAATGCATTGTTTATTTCATTCATATGTATATAGATACAAAACAATTATTAGAGTTTTATAAATTTAAAAATAAACATTTTTAACCTCTTATAACTATTAATACTCTTACTAGTAGTAGTAAAACCTTGTAAGCTAAAAAGACATACCATATAAAAAAAACTATGGTGTTTGGGTTTAGTACTCGCCATCCCATTAAAGGAAAGAAGCTAATAGGACACACCCATTAGTAAACTAATGTCAGGATGTGTACGTAAAAAAGTCCGAAGTTGAAAGACCAGTCCAATCAGGTACTAAGAATGCGAATAAAAAATAAAATAGATTACTAAACCAAAAGATAAAGAACTAAAACATGGAAATCCAAACATCTTTTCGATATTGATTGATTTTTTTACATTTTTTTTTACAGTTTTTACGCATTTTACGTTTTTTATTTTTAAATTTTTCCATCTTTTTATAAATTTTTTTTTTTTAAATTTTTGTATGTAAATAATTTTATTCTGCTAACATTATTCAAATCAACCAATCGGAACGGCGTACTCAATATAGAGGAGTAAAGCAAACAAATTTGTTAATTAAATTGATATAATTTGAATTCATACTATAGACTATTAGACAATACTAGTTGATAGTTTATAGAAACTCACTCATATTTAATCAATTGTATTGTATATAGCATATTAAATTAAAATTTACTCTCTTTAATCAATATTAATAATAATAATCCGCATAATACCCATTCAATTAATACTATCACTATCTCTATTCAAGTGTTAAGTTAAAGATTTATCAAAAAGTAGAAAAAAATTCATGTTAATCTTTTTGCCCCTTTTAGGAAATTAAGCAGCACCAAAATTTTGCGCCGGAATCTTTTTTTTTTTAATTTTTTACTTGTTAAAGCTCCATTTTAAATATTTCATTATTATATAATAGAAAAGAATAAAGTATATATAATACAAGTTTCGCCTCTTTGATCTATTCATTAATTAATTAGTGCTTTATTAAATATTCTATTAATTGATTAGTCTTGTCATTTAACAATTTAGTAGTTTATTATTGATAGATAATATATTCATATATACTACAATATCCATATCTATATCATATCTATATCATATCTATCTCATATCTATCTCATATCTATATCAATATCATTAAAAAAAAACACAGAATAAAGAAGATGTCTACTCAAGGTCAAATTATTACTTGTAAAGCTGCTATTGCTTGGGAAGCTAAAGCTCCATTAAAGATTGAAGAAATTGAAGTATTACCACCAAGAGCTCATGAAGTTAGAATTAAATTATTCTATACTGGTGTTTGTCATACTGATGCCTATACTTTATCAGGTGTTGATCCTGAAGGTGCATTTCCTGTTATATTAGGTCATGAAGGTGCTGGTATTGTTGAATCAATTGGTGATGGTGTTGAATCTGTTAATGTTGGTGATTCTGTTATTTGTCTATATACTGCTGAATGTAAAAAATGTAAATTTTGTCTAAGTGGTAAGACAAATCTTTGTGGTGCTGTTAGAGCAACTCAAGGTAAAGGTGTAATGCCAGATGGTACTTCAAGATTTAGACATAAATCAACTGGTAAAGAATTATTACATTTTATGGGTTGTTCAACTTTTTCTCAATATACCGTTGTTGCTGATGTTAGTGTTGTTGCTGTTAATCCAAAGGCTCCAATGGATAGAACTTGTCTATTAGGTTGTGGTATTACAACTGGTTATGGTGCTGCTACAATTACTGCTAATGTTCAAAAAGGTGATACTGTCGCAGTATTTGGTGCTGGTTGTGTTGGTTTATCTGTTGTTCAAGGTGCTCATCAAAGAGGTGCTTCAAAGATTATTGTTATTGATTTAAATAATGATAAAAAATCTTGGGGTGAAAAATTTGGTGCAACTGATTTTGTTAATCCAAAGGATTTAAAAGATGGTCAAACAATGGTTGATAAATTAATTGAAATGACTGATGGTGGATTAGATTTTACATTTGATTGTACTGGTAATGTTCATGTAATGAGACAAGCTTTAGAGGCTTGTCATAAAGGTTGGGGTCAATCAATTATTATTGGTGTTGCAGCTGCTGGTCAAGAAATTTCAACAAGACCTTTCCAATTAGTAACTGGTAGAGTTTGGAAAGGTTCTGCATTTGGTGGTGTTAAAGGTAGAACTCAATTACCTGGTCTTGTTGAAGATTATTTAAATGGTATATTAAAAGTTGATGAATTTATTACTCATAGACGTTTATTAGATGAAATTAATATTGCATTTAATGATATGCATAATGGTGAATGTATTAGAGCTATATTAAATTTACAAGATGTTAATGAAAATTAACTAGGATCGAAGCTATAGATAGCCTCTTGTTTCTTTTCCCTTCTCCTTGAATCATCTTAATCATTTTATTCATTAATCATCATTATAATAAAACCATCACCCTTAGCATTTCTTTTTATTTAAATAGCACAACAACAAAACATCCATTAGTAGTTTCATTATTGTTTATATTTTAGTTGATAATTTATTGTTATATTTAAATTAGAAAAAAGCATTGTAGATTGTACTACTGTAGAAATACTTTTATTATCAATCATGAAGGAATTATCGATTATTTACTGAATTAGGTAGGTTTACTAGACACGACTTGACAAGATAAAGAGATCAAATGTCAGTATAATCTAGAAAGAAAAAAAAACAAGAGCAGAGGTTTAAAACCATTTTACTTTATCAATACTCAAAAATACAAATGTTAAATCAAAACAATCAAAACATATGACCTAATCTTATAAGATTCTATTTATTAAAATTATCATGTTATTATCATCCAAAATTAATAATAAAAGAACAAGAGTAAACTATCTACCACCTCTTAATTCAATTAATTTTTGTTTTAATGAATCTAATTCAGTTTCACCCTTTTTAATTGAATCTTCTGTACTTGTAATATCATTAGTTATAAATTCCAATCTCTTTTCTAAATTTATCTTTGATTCATCTAAATCTTGTGGTAATAATACATTATTAATTAATTTATAAATCTTATCTTCATCTTTACAATTTTCTAATTCTTTTAATACCATTGTATTCTCTTGAAATTGAGTCTCCAGTAGTTGTCTCTTGGAATATAATTGTGATACATTTTGTTGAGAAGTAGTAAAACTTAATGATATATCCTCTAATGACATGATTATTGTTATATTTCTTTAGTTATCTTATGTATTTTATGTGTTGTAATTTACATATAGATTGTAACAATAGTTTACTTCAAACTTGTCTTCCAAATTTTTTAATATATAAAAAATTAAAAAAAAAAAATATGAAGGCAAATCAAATAAACTCTCCACTATAACTAACAATAATACTAAGAATACTAATAATCATCATTATATATACTATTAAAAGAATTGAGTAGATCAATTAATAAATTAGAATGGTTGTATGTAGGATGTTTGAAGAAAAGAAGTTTTGTATCTCTTACTAACAAACAGATTTAAGTTTAAACAATGGGAAGTTAAACAACCAAGACATGAAATCAATGTTATTAATGAATTATCATCTATTCCAAAAGTTATATTACCAAATATATTAATAGATAATAAGATTTTAAATACATTGATTATATTACCAATTGATATATTTCATTCAAAGGAATTATTAGATGATAAAATCATTATAAAGGAAGAAATTAAGAGTCATGATATTTCAAATTCAAATTATGATGATAATGAATTACAACTATATGAAACATTTGATATAAATATTAGTAATGACATTAAGATTAATATATTTAAATTAAATGATATTACTAATTATATTGTAATACAAGATGAATTATATAATCCAATAATCTTTAATGAATTATCAAAGTCTTTAATTAATAATAATATTAAAGTATTGACAATTTGTAAGATTAATTCATTAGATTCAAATCTATTAAAGGATATTACACAATTAAAAGTTCCATTTTATTTAACTGGTATATCTGCATCATTAATATCATTCAATCAAATTATAAAGAAGAAGAAAAATATTGCTGTTAATAGTAATAATAATAGTAATGATTTAATTGAAGTATTAATTATTAAATCTGATAATGATTTTATATTGAAGGAGAGTCAAATTGAATTATTAAGATATTTGAATAAAAGATTTGATTTAAATTATCATCTCTTGAATGAAAGTAATCATTATAATGGGTTATACTTATAACATTGATACATTTACTTAAATAAATAAAGACGTTTTTGTATGTATAAATATATATATATATATAGTAAATAGCATTAAATGAAGAATGAAGAAGAAAAATTTAACTACAAGTTTTTAATAAAAAGAATTTTCATAATATTTATAATTTCATAACATACATTAAATCATATCATTTCTTATATTCTAATTTGATATTATATTATAATCAAACTTTTTTAATTAGAAGAAATATTTGTAAAATCTCGTAAATATAGGATTAAAATCAAATAAGAAGACTATTTAACCTCTTGTTAGTTGAGATTTTAATAGATTTGAACTACTCTTTAATCCATACCAAACAAAACTTTCTAAATCATTATAAAAATTTCCTGCTTTATCTAAATTATTAATCTTATCATCAACTAATTCAAGTGCTCTTTTAGAATTTTGACCCATTAAGGTTTCTAATTCAAGATAAATCATACCAATACTTAATCTCTTAGAATACCATTTAAAATCATTTGAATTATCACCAGATAGATAACAAATTTCATCACTTAATTGATTTAATTCTTCAATACCAGTTGATAAATTTGGTGGTAATAATAGATAAGTTTGTAATTGTTGTAAATGATCAACATATGGTAAATTCATTTCTAATCTCTTTCTTAAATAAAACTTTAATTTATCATTTTCATTTATAACTTTAACCTTACTGTCTTCGACAGATTTATTATCTTTAGTTTCAATAATTTGATCCTTTAGACTTAATCTACTCTGTAATAAAAAAAATTTAATTAAATCCATTGTACCATTATTGAATAATGCTTGAATTGAATCACCATAACCTAATTCTCTTGAACTCTCTAAGATTGCCTTATGTTGAAATCCATAAGTTGGAACATATTTTAAAGAATTTGATAATATCTTAAAATGTATTGGTGAATATTCAGTACTTTCAACATGTTCAATTGAATGATAGAATCTATTAGATTTGACAAAAAGCCCAGTTGAATTCAATGGTATTCTTCTATTTATCACTGATCTAAACATTTGATAAAATCCGT